>CAUYRH010042447.1:0-56413 GCA_963574655.1 Perodicticus potto | reverse complement strand
TTCTTTTTATTTATCTTTTTATTATTTTTAAAATTTTTTTATTATTTTTATTTTTATTAAATCATAATTGTGTATATTGGTGCAATCATGGGGCACAATGTGCTGACTTCATATACAATCTGAAATATTTTCATTGAACTCTTTAACATAACCTTCATGGCCTTTTAATCACTATATCAAGACATTTATATTCTGCATTTACTAATTTTCACTTGTACCCTTCTAAGATGCACCGTTAAGTGTGATACCACCAATCACCCTCCCTCCACCCATCCTCCCTCTCCCCTCCTCTCCCTTGCCCCTTTCCCCATTTCTTGTGCTATAACTGGGTTTTAGCCTTCATATGAAAGCTATAGATTAGCTTCATAGTAGGGCTGAGTACATTGGATACATTTTCTTCCATTCTTGAGATATTTTGCTAAGAAGAATATGTTCTAACTCTATCCATGTAAACATGAAAGAGGTAAAGTCTCCATCTTTCTTTAAGGCTGTGTAGTATTCCATGGTATACATGTACCACAATTTATTAATCAATTCGTGGGTTGATGGGCACTTGGGCTTCTTCCAGCAATTATGACTTGGGCTGCAATAAACATTCTGGTACAGATATCTTTATTGTGATGTGATTTTTGGTCTTCTTGATATATACCTAGTAAAGGAATTATAGGATCGAATGGCAGTTCTATTTTTAGATCTCTAAGTATTCTCCAAACATCCTTCCAAAGGGAATATATTAGTTTGCATTCCCACCAGCAATGTAGAAGTGTTCCCTTTCACCACATCCATGCCAGCATCTCTGGTTTTGGGATTTTGTTATGTGGGCTAATCTTACTGGAGTTAGATGTTATCTCAAGGTAGTTTTGATTTGCATTTCTCTGATGAAATGATTAAGGATGATGAGCATTTTTTCACGTGCTTGTAGGCCGTGCGCCTGTGTTCTTTAGAGAAGTTTCTCTTCAAGTCCTTTTCCCACCCTGAGATGGGATCACTTGTTCTTTTGTTGCTAATACATTTGAGTTCGCTGTGGATTCTGGTTATTAAACCTTTGTCGGAGGAATTACCTGCAAATATTTTCTCCCAATCTGTGGGCTGTCTGCCTGCTATGCTTACTGTGTTCTTAGCAGTACAGAAGCTTTTTAGTTTGATCAGGTCCCAGTAGTGTATTTTTGATACTGCTTCAATGGCCTGGGGAGTCCTCCTCATAAAAAATTCACCCAGGCCGTTTCCATCGAGAGTTTTCCCTGCACTTTCTCCTAGTATTTTTATAGTTGCATGTCTTAAGTTTAAATCTTTGATCCAGTGAGAGTCTATCTTAGTTAATGGTAAAAGGTGTGGGTCCAGTTTCAGTCTTCTGCAGGTAGCCAGCCAGTTCACCCAGCACGATTTGTTAAATAGGGAATCTTTTCCCCACTGAATGTTTTTAATTGGCTTGTCAAAGATCAAATAGCGGTGAGTAGCTGGGTTCATCTCTTGGTTCTCTATTCTGTTCCATACATCTATCTCTCTGTTTTTTGTGCTAGTACCATGCTGTTTTGATCACTATCGATTTATAGAATCTGAGCTGTGGAAAAATACCAGCAGTTAGGTCACCATGCCCCACAACACTTGGAAAAGGAAAATCAAACCTTCCCACTACCACACACCCAGTGTACCACGTTGGAAAGTCCTCGGGTGATTGGCCCAGTTGAAGAGGTCCCAACAAGTGTTCCAGCCAGTACCAACCCCAAATCAAAGAGTTGAAATGTCTCCAGTGACTAGATAGCAGGAATCTGCTGGCAGCTCTAGTATAACTTGCTCCAGTGCTCTGTGAGCTCAGGAAGGCCCCCCAGCCAGTAAATTAGTCTGGGAAGGTTGATACCCCCTTCCCCACTTTGCCCCTGTCACACCCAGTCTCTGGTAACCCTGCAGGGCTGTGATCCAGTTCCCTCCAATGAGCAGATGCTATAGAGGTTTTCGCCTGCCTAGGTCACAAGGGACTCTGGGGCTCCTTGGCCAGTCCACTAGTTTCTGTCGGTGTTGGCAGGGGGGAGGTGAGGCCTGACAACCTGGGTACTTGATAGGGGCTGGGGCGATTCACTCAGTTCCAGCCCTGTCCCTGATTGATGTTGCTAATAGCACAGAACAAGTTCCCAGAATTTCTGCCCTGTGGAAGAGACGCTGGGCTGCTAATAGTCCTGACTCAGTCTGTGAGCTTCAGCCCTTTGTCTCAGCTGTCATCCCCTGAGGGCCAGGTGCAGCTGAAATTTAGCAAAGCTTTCTCAGTGCATATATGCTAATCCCCGCACCCTGCCCCAGCCATCCCAGTACCGCCTCAGGCATATCCTTCACTTCCTAGTCCTGCCCCTGTGCTGATGGCTGTCACTGGAGAAGCTGGCTTCCCCTGGCCACCCAGAGAGAGTGGGAATGTCTCCTCAAAACATCTCTAGGGGTGTGAGGCCCATAGCCATTGCTCCCCGCTGCCGCTCGGTGCCTCAGGGGACCGCTTCTCCAGTTCGGCCTCCTCTAGGCTCACTATTCCTCTCACTACTCCCGAGCCAGAAAAACAGCAACAACCCACGCCCTGTCCATTCCCCTCGAGAGAATGTCCAAGAATCTGGACTCCATGGGGGACAGACCTCCAGACCTCAGGGTGAGAGTGGAGGTGAGTGCCAGGAGTTCAAATTTGCAGGTAGAGAATATATAGTTTTATACAGTTTTATGCCTGGCAGGAGAGTGCCACGGCACCCTAGTAAGAGAAGGAGGTCGGGTTTTTAGAGGGTCTCTCCCGTGGGGTAGACTTGGAGGACATCTGAACTCTGCTCCCTTGTTTGTATGGAGGTATGGAGCATGCTGCCAGATGATCTCATGGGGGGAGGGGACTCCTGTCTGCTTGGCGATGTGTTCTGTACCTTTTATTTGTATCCTTGGGGTCGCAGGTTGCTCCAGCAGGGTTGTTGTGCGTTCTTTGACCTTCTCTTTTGGCTCACTTCCAAACTGTTGGCTTTCTTGCTAAATTTCTGTCTTTTAACTCCTTCTGGACGGGAACATCTGCGGAAAGCTGGCTACAGATCACCATCTTGGCTCTTCCCCCTTTCTTTTCTTTTTCTTTCTTTCTTTTTTTTTTTTTTTTCAGAAAGAGAGTCTCACTTTGTTGCCCTGGGTTGAGTGCTATGGTGTCATAGCTCACAGAAACCTCTTATTTTGGGCTCAAGTGATCCTCTCGCCTCTTGCTTCAGCCTCCTACAGGCACCCACCACAATGGCTGACTATTTTCTTTTTCAGAGATTGAGTTTTGCTCTGGTTTAGGCTGATCTCGAACTCCTGAGATCAAGCAATCTGCCAGCCTAGGCCTCCCAGAGTGCTAGGATTGCAGGCATGAGTCACTGTGCCCCGCCCTAAACCATTTCTTAATCAAACAATTCTTTTCTATGCCATTTTCCAGTGCTATGTATTTTAGGCAACTCCTCTCCTTTAATACATATCTTTTGTATGACTTTCTTATCCACAATCTATAATATACTCTTCTTTTCTGCCTCATATATTTTAGTTTACAATCTATAAGTGATTTTTGCCTCTTAAAATGAAACTGTCAAACAGGGTGATAAATACTGCTTAAAGTTACTAAGTGACAGTGACAATAGGACTTTTGAGACAACCCTTTTCAACTACTTGATTTTGACTGCTACTCATTTAGAGAATACTTGCAGCTTCATTTTTAAAATTATTTCCAATTATTGAAGGGTACTATCCCAGCTCAATTTTCAGCATAACTTTTTTTGCTGTTATTATCTCATAATGAACCAGTCTTAACATAGCTAGTAATTTGACACTGGAAATACCTGGCTTGATTATGTTTACTTACAAAGTGTCACCCTATTATATTGAATATACCTAAGTGATACAAAGACAGCAGACTAACAAAGTGTGTCGTACATTCAGTTTCTGGAGAAAAGTATATTACTTCCTTGAGGTGTGATACATTTTCTAATTTTGATTCTCTCTAAGTAAATAAGTATGTCACTTATAAAGTAAAGGATTCTAAGTGTTAGCTACTAAATGACAGAAGGATAAGGAGGTCTGCTTAGATCTGGCAATTGTACAAATGGTGCCAAGTGTTGGTCACATACACCAAACTATGCGGCTTGCAAACATTCAGCAAGAAATTCACTGGGCATCTGAACCAGTGAGGGTACACAGTATGCCCTGGCTTCTTTAAAAGGAAAAATAAACATAAAAAATAAAAAAAAAACACACCAAACACAAAAATAATCACACTACACATCTACACACGTGAGTTCGAAAGAAAAGATTCTCTGAAATATTTATCTATTCACTTTTTACTTTACCTTGCCTCATTTCTAAAGTTCAGAGACTCCTTATAGGAAATGTAACAAAATTGTGAAACAAAAACTTAAAAATAAACAGAAATAAGGCTAGAGAAATTGAAGAGCATAAATAAATAACAAATAAGCAATATTAAGAAACAAGGATGACATTATTAAAAATTTGGGCATCAGAATATTTTCACCATCTCTTCCAATATAAATGTTCATTAGAAAATACATTAAAATCACTATAAAAGTAGTAGCATTTAAGATTAAATTGAGATTATATATCTAATATCTCTTCAGTAAATGAATTAGTTCTTTACTAAGAATTAGAATTCTTTACTAGTTCTTCACTAATTAGAATTCTACAAATTCTAATTCTACAATTGTTAATAATACTAGAATTTTGCTTAGAGAAGTTGCTGGGGAATGAGGCATCTGTGCTTTTAGGGGACACTCCATTTGATAATCAGTGGGCTCAACTAAGGAACTGAAATTAGGATAGTATCTATTTTGATGTTCACAATTAATATGCTTTGAAAGAATGAAGAAATTCAATTTTACTACCGTGGTCACCAGCATATTTAAATTTATAAAATATTTGCATAAACTATTCCAACATAGGTTGATGTACTTAGTAAGTAAAGCTTGTTTAAAAAAAAAGAAAACAGGCTGGGCTTGGTGGCTCACACCTTCTAGCATTTCAGGAGGCTGAAGTAGGAGGACTGATTGAGTCCAGGAGTTCAAGACCCACCTAGCCAATATGGTGAGTAACAGCTGTATTTGTAGTAACACAAAAGATAAAATACATCTATACAAAAAAATAATAGAAAAATTAGCTGGGCATGATGGTGGGGTTGTGGTGCCAAGTACTTGGGAGGCTGAGGCAGGAGGATCACTAAGCCCAAGAGTTTGAGGCTGTAGTAAGCTATGATGATGCCACTGCACTCTAGCCTAGGCAACACAGTGAGATTCTGTCTCAAAAAACAGCCTCCCCACCCCCCAAAACCAAAACTAAAGTCAAAATAACACACAAAACAAACACAATAACCCAGAGTCATGTGTCAATCTACTATTAATGATCCAATAGGGCTTGTCAGGCTGAGACCAACTTGCACATCGGTGCTGTGAATACAGTTGAGACTTGAATTTGATTGTAGTTCATTTCAAGAAAGCTTGTTGAGTGTTTACTGTACTCCAGGAATTGTTTAAGATGACAGTCTGTGATCATGGCCTGCTTTGATACAGCTCATCATCTAAGGGTTGTTTTTACATTTTTAAAGGTTTAAAACAAAACAAAATGAAACAACAAAGAAGGATATGTAATAGAGAACATATAGGCTGCAAAGTCTAAAATATTTACTATTTTATTGTTATAGAAAAAGTTTGTCATATCCTGCTTTAAGATATGGGGGTAAACAGTATAAGATTATAAAAAATACTTTGTTTTTACGGAACTGATAGTCTAGTGGGAGGAGTACAGATAAACAATAAATATGTGAAATGTCTGTAGTTTGCTATATGGTATACAGACAGTTCAAACAGGGACGGGGATTTGACTGCTAGCAAAGGCATGTAGATTGCCTCCTGGACCACAAGGCTAAATGGGGTGACAACTTGGGATGGGAAACAATGAACTTGTCTTGACTTTTGACCTGGTAAAGGCCATGAAGAGATGGTAATAGCATCAAGCAGAGACAGGTATTTGATGGTGACTGTTGTGATGAGAGCGGGGAAGGGAGGACTTCTCAACAAAGACCAGGCTCTGGAGCTGTAACTTCTCTCCTGCCAGTAGTGAGGCAGAGACTAGGGAAGAAGGTGGCTTGACTGTGAACACCCAGGGCTTCTGGCTCTCTCTGGGTGAGCAATGCTTTCTGCAGCAGGAAAGCTGCTCACGAAAATAGCTGGGTGTTGAGAGGGATTATCAGAAGGTGGGGTGAGAGTATGCCAGAGGAAGGACCATAGCGGGGTCCTTGGAGAAACAAATTGCTAAGAGTAGAGATTTCCTGTTGTAACCAATTGTCAGAAGGGATGCCTGAGAAGCACAACGTTCTACAAGAGATAAGAGACAGTTATTGCTGGTGTTTGCACCACAGCATAAAGAAGATCTTACTGAGTCAAACCAGTTTTCAATGAGACTGCTTTTATTAAAATGATTCTTGAGCACATACTATGCATCTAGCACTGTTTTAGAAACTCAAAATACAGGGATGTGCAAGAAAATATAAAAAAAGCTCCATCTCTCAGGAATTTACATTTGGAAGCTGTAGGTCATTTCAAATTTTTACAAGAGCTGTGTGCCAGATGGAGGGTACTACTTAAATAGGGTAGGCAGTGAGCAGGCTCTGAGGACATGCCTTTTATGCTGGTGGTTGAAAGATGAAAAGGAACTACCCCCATACCACAAATGAGGGAGAAGAGAGACAATGGGAATAAAAGTGTGAAGGCCCCGAGGCAGTGGACACTGATTATGACTGTGGCAGCTTCTCCTTGGGCAGTTTTGTCACAGAGCACTATTGATCCCAGGATGAGACAGAGCCTTGTGGGCCCTCAAGTCGAAGACTACACAGAGGCTTATCCTTTTCTCCTTCTTGTTGATACTTCTCATGGGACCAAAGATGGGTATATGCCAGGGAAATTTCCCTGCAGCTACCCTGCCCTGAAGATTCTGAACTCTTAGGTGGTATCCCTGCTTTGTCCCCTGTGGTGCAATCACGCCCACATCATTTGTACGCTTATCATAGATACCAGGAGGGCCATGATATTAATACCGATCATACTCGTAGCAGCAGTAACTGGCATTTACTGAGGGTTTACATACACCAAGCACTTTGTGAGTAGTGATTAATTTAGTCCTCAAAATAATCCTGAGATGGGAATAACACAAATCCCATTTTTTCAGGTGGAAAAACTGAGGCAAAGAGAATCAAGTAACTGATTGCAGAACTCTCATGTTCTTATAGCTAATGTACTCCATTGCCTTTTACTTAACAATCATAAAGATAAATTCCAGGTACCTCTTCTATTTACATAAGAGGTTGAAACTCACTTAAAATACTGCAATTGTTTCCTGAATTTCATCAGTACCCTCATCATTGCTGTGAATACTTCCTGTCTGATATTGAGAATAACTGCTTTTTTTCTGGGTTAGGTTAAGATGCCTTGTTTACTTCCCTCAACCTGCTTCTGTTTAAGTCTATTGCTAGTCCTCAAGGCTCTTGAGAAGTATGTTCTAAGTGTATCACATTCTTTGAACCCTCCACTCCTCCTCCACTTCAGCTCAGATACATTCTTTTCATCATTCCCTCGAAGGTCGAACTTAACCTGTCTGTTGTCCCTGTGCTTTCCCTGTATATTTAACATCTGCTCTTCTGTATATTAGTAAGTTTTGAGGGTGAAACAACAGGCACTTGACTAAGATCCCTTTACCAAGTAATCTCACTTTTGCAAACCAGGCTGTCCATAGTACTTGTGCAATTAAAATTTTTTACTGAAACAAATGACAAACAGTAAATTTCATGGTCTGACAATTACTGGATTTTTCTACTTATAATTTTTCCTTGCTTTTGATGAGTGATTTCTTAGTTTACTGGAAACCATTTATCTAAGCAGATTAAATCAAATAAAGTTTCAGAGATGGTTTATGAAAATCAGGACTGCAATAGATTTCATTGCAAAAAAATAGCAAGCAACTCCATATACTCTCAAGCAAGCAAGCAAACCAACTCTTAGTGAGTGGAAAAATAGCTATTTATTTATTTTATTTTTAGGTGACTTTAGGTCAAATCTAAAAGTTCTAAGAAAATCTAATATCTCTTAAATTTGACATGCAAATGCTGTACGAGAAAGCATAAATAAAAAATAAAATCATTTTAATTGTATGTCATTCGTATTTCTGGTCAACGTGTAATTTATTACATAAACTGCTCTCGCTACCTAACCTCACCTAATATTTATCATATTCACCTCTATGCATGCTACAAGGCCCTGGACTAAATAACCAAAGTATAACATAGCTAGACACGGAAAACATGCTCACCTTTAAAGAAGACAAAATTCCCATCACTGTTTTCGTACACTGCATCGATACTAGGAGGCAAGCCCCGCCAGAAGTAAGTAATTTGCATGGGGTATCCATCCATCACCCTGTTGTTTCTCACTCGCCAAAACCACTGGTCCTGCAAGGCAAGCAAAGGCATCTCTCAACCACGATGTAGGCCTCCGCAGCATTCCATGGTGCAAGGGCTAGCCTTGTTATCATTGTCTTACGTCAACCAGTTGGAGAGCTAATGCTCTAAAGCAACTTTACTACAACAATTACAAAAGTTTTTGTAGTAAGCTCCCCAATCTGTAAGCTGCAGAGTGTGATTGAAAACATAATGTCAACATACTTATTCTTTTCATTTTACTTTATCTCCAGTGCTTTCTACATAGGGATAGCACCGATAAGCCCCTGCTAGATCTGTGCATGTAAGTCAGCTTCCTGAATTTGAGAGTGATATGGCCACACACACATTATAGACATAGGCAAGATCTCGACATCTGTTACACAGAAGATGAAATAGGGTGTCCATGCCTTCCAGTATGCTCACATTATATTTACTGTCCTGTGTAATCATTGGGAGAGCCCGCTTTCACCATTAAATGAATCTCAGTTTGGTTGATGAATTATAAGGTCACCCTAAATGAGCAAACTTATTGTGAAAAAAAAAAATCACCACAGTGAATTCCAGGATAGGTTAATTCCTATCTACTCTCTTAATACTCTGTACATAATCATAGCAAAGTCATTTTTATTAACAGTGTCTATTCATGCTTATCTCCATATGGATTGGCCTACGGTAGTTGTTTATAAGGTTGTTTTGTTAATAATGAACCTACAAAAAATATATTTTACCATAAGTACTTCCTAATGGCCAAAAGACAAAATGAAAGCACCAAAAACTATAAGAAAAGGCACTTCCGATGACATTGTCATTTTCTATTGAAAATTTCATAATAAATTATATTATATTATTTGAGTGATTAATATTAAAAAACAAGTCATATTTTAAAAATTGGTTTCTAATACAATTAACATTCACTTAACTTTAAATTTCTATATATACAAACAGTATTTCACCTGAAAGTTAAATATCGCTATTGTTAAGACAAATATGTATCACAAAGAATTGATAGTTTTAATTCTTCTTTGCTTTCTTTCTTGCTTTCTTCTCCAAATCAGGTATTAATATCTAGGCTTTCTCATTCTTTGGCTGAGAATAAGTTAGTCTGACTAGATTTCCAAAGATTTATCGGTTATTCGAATGTTCACATACACACTTGTACACATACACACTCACACACAATCTACTGAGCATATTTGGATATGGGAAAAATGAAACTATTCATAAATCAATCAATCCCAATATTAAATTTTTCTTAGGCCCTTTGTTCTATTCATTATGGATTGTCTTCTCTACCAACTTCTGTTATTCATAATGGAAGGAGAAGCTTAATCAATGGCTCTGAGTTCCTATCTTGCTCTGTCCTCTTAACAACTTCATTCCTTAGTTAAGATACTAGTCACTGGGTTATTATAAACTAATATCTAATTTATAGCATGCTTTAAATATCCACAACTTTCTGAGGACTTGGCAGATATTACCACCTAAAGTTTTGGTTGTTTTTATTGTTAAAGTTCTGTAGAAACTAGTCATCATTCTTTCCTCTTTATACTTCTTGTTTATAATTTTTTCTCTTCATTGTTTTTCTCTTCAGATTTCATGTCTGACTCTAATCATTCATCTCTTTCTTATCAAGATATTCTAAAGATATTAACCATTTTTGATAATTTTCATGGTACCAGGTAGCCTGAATTAATAAATGTTTTGATCTGTATGTGGCAGATAAATTAAACTGATGTTAAAATAGAAAGTTATTTCATGTAAAAACTGATCCAGGGAAATATAGATGGGCATGAAGATCAGACGTTTACTACTAATAGCATATAAGCAGGTGATATGCTAATCATTTAAAAGAAAAACAGCATTTTTGTCTAGCTATGACAATAGCTTTTAACTGGGTGTTAAAACCATGGCAAATTCTCAATGAAATGTTTTAAAATTATTATATGTATATACCAAAATAGTAAATAAAAATTGCTAAACACCTACTGAATTCTGATAAACAACTGACCGTGATTACATATGGAACAATGAAACAGAAAGCTAACTGAAAAATAGGAAAAAAACAGGCAAAAAAACTGGATTACATTCCAGTTTTTCTCAGAGCAATACTTTGTATTGCTATAATCTCACCACACAGTGAGTCAGGGCCAGTGGGTTTTTGAGACAGATATATGCTGCCATCTGAAGGCAGAAGTACAACCTCAACTTGCCATTAATAAGAGAAGAAATGAAAGTTTAGCCTCAAGATAAGCATAGCTGATTTGCAAAAATTCAGAAACTAATGTGAAATCATGGAAAATTGAACAATTTCTTGTTGACAGCAGCCTTGGCAGAGTGTCATGGAAATTATAGATATTCAGGTTGTGAATATTGAACTTATCCAAGACTTCTCAGTTGAGCAGAAAGCACTGGTACATATAATTAAGAAAGCATTCTATCACAGAGGATGTAAACTCATAACCCAGTCACTATAGATTGCTGTTTCAGAAATGGGGCTTGTGAACAAGTCATAGAGAAAGAATATTCAAAATGATATTTAAGTCTCTGCAAATTTTCCTATTATATTTATCATTGTTTTATACAATACTTGTTTTTACTAATTTATTGTTCATTCACACTCCCCTAGAATAAAAGCTCCAGGATGGCAAATATGTCTATCTTTTGTTCACATATGGGTCCCAATTTCCTTGTACACAGTAGATATTCAACAAATAGTTCTTTAAAGAAAATAAGATTTTCTTTTTTATTGTTGGGGAATCATTGAGGTAAAGAAAATAAGAATTAAGAATAAAAGAGCAAAGTAAAAACAAGTGATCCTTTAAGAAGTCAAAGCTTTAAAATTAAATCTCAGTTTTGTTTCCCCTCTGTGATCAAGATGTTATCTTACATAAAAAAATATTAAAACTATGTAGGAGTTACAAGAACAGAAAAATCCTATCTGAATAACTATAAGATGAGCACGTATTCTGTTTTCTAGAAGAGTGTGATAATTAAGCTTTTTGAACCACAAAGGAAAAACACATTTGTTTTTACCTTTCTAAACAACCTAAATTTTCCTTTGGTTTTAGATATGGAGAAAAAAGACAGATGAATGCTATTCTAAATATGCTATCTGAATGCTGCCCGTAGGCTTTTTTTCTTCTATAAGAAGAGGGTAGAGGGAAAAAGAATATACTAATAATAATCATAACTAGAATATCTGCAAAGTCAACTTATTAAAACAGTAATTCTTAAAAATTACTAAATTGGAATTCCTATTTAAATACCAGTATTTCACTTAAAGGAGAAGCAGTTACAGTCTTACACATAGATTACCTTTCCATGTAGCGTGGAACCCAGATGGACCATTTAGTTCACAAACATAAATCATAGTATACACCATGAAGAACATACAGGAGAAATTCAGTTTACTTTTCTTCTGTGTCCTTTAAAATTCTGGCTTATCACAGATGTACTGTTTGCTGGGAACTATACAGAAAAGGTCTGCTGTCTGAATATGAAATGATGATATTATTGCTCTACTACCAATAGAGGTTGCTATTTTCAGGACTCTTAAACAACGAATCAGTAGAACTGACCTACTTTCATTGCCTTTCTGAAATACAGATTGATTTGTTTAACCAATAATTTCATGTAAATCTATAAATATTTCCCACACTCAAACTGAACATTTCTAGAAGTCGTCAATAGTCCTTTGAGCCCTCCCCTGACCAGCCACGTTGGCCTTCCTCTAGTCTTCCCTATCTCTGCAATAGAATCTCAAATTTCTTGCCATCACCACCGTCACCATCATTGAGATGATTGCAATGCCTATGCAAAGCCTCTGATTTCCTCCTAATGCATCCAGAATAGATTTGAAACTTGGGTCCCTGTCTCCCAGTTCCTACACAGCTCTGAGCATCTCTTGGGTGCTCCCAGTGCTCCAGTTAGAAAGGCTTCCCTTCAACTGCTGGACAGAGTAAAGGGCATTTCTACCCCAAGACTCCTAGCAGGCAGGTAGTTTCACCTACAGTAGTCCACTTACATCCACATGGTTTGCTCCTGCAGTTTCAACTGCTCTGGTCACCCATTATTCAAAAATAGGTGAGTACAATAAGATTTTTTGAGAGAGAAAAAAGATAGAGAGAACACATTCAAATAACTTATATTACAACACATAGTTATAACTGTCCTATTTTATTGTTAGTTTTTCATTGTGCCTAATTTATAAATTAAACTTTAAAATATGACCGTGTGTCTGTGTATACAGGAAGAAACATACAGGGTTCTGTAATATCTGCAGTTTCTGACATCCACTGGGAGTCTGGGAATGTTCTCCCCACAGATGGGGACTACTGCACCTTGATTGTTGTTCTCTTTTCTCACAGTCTAAACTGCAGACCATCTGTTGGTTCTCAGCTAAACTAGTATTTCATAAAAAGGCCTTACTTTCCCCCCTGTTGAAATTAGGTAACACTGTGATATGGAGTCTGAATGTTTATGTCTTCCCCAAATTCATATGTTGAAATCTTAACCTCCAAGGTTTTAGTGTTCTTTTACAAGAGCACGAGTCCTATGTATATAGGCTGAGCCTTTATGACCTAGCCACCTGCCAAAGGCCCTACTCCTACACTATCACTCCAAGCTGATAGCGAAGTCAGAGAGAGCTGCCTCTCCACTTCCATTGTGTAAGGACACAGCAACAAAGTGCCAGATAGGAGGAATCAGACACAGAATCAGTCCATGCCTTGAATTCCCAAGTAATTTATAAACCACCCAGCTGAGGGAATTTTGCCCTACCAGCCCAGATAAACTAACATATCCTGTTATACTGCAAACTTTAACAGGAGCCTTCACTTTGCTTTCATAGCGCATACACAATCTGTTGCTGTTTTATTTTATTTGTGATGTAAACTGTTTCATATGACTATCAATCCTATTTATTAATAATCAAGGGAACTTACTGTGGAAAAAAGTTAGAAAAACCACTTATGTCTATAAATACACATTTTTCTTGCAAGCAATTATGTGTTGTTTTGGGGGGCTTCTGATGTGGTAAGCAAAGCAGGGAATCTGGTATTGAAAATTAAAATGGTTCCTAAGAAGAAAAATCAGACATGTAACAATACTGAATGGAAGACAAAATCATGGCAGTGATACACATAATAAGGGGGAAGGTAATTTATACGAATGTTTAAAAGGCAAAAGAAAGAAATGGTGTCCTTTCACTCTGGAGTAGGCTTGCATTTCTTCTACCTCTTTTCATGCACAATGAGATATCTGAGGCACCCAGGTGGATGTGCTCGACCCTGGGCCCGCTGTTGGTTGCCAGACTCATTAGATAGTCCCACAGGTGGCTGGGGTTTGGGAGGCAGCCCTGCAAAGGTGTCTAGGTATATGAAGCAGAAAGTAGGAGCCAACAATGAATACTCAGAATAAGACAGATGTCTAAATGTTCACCCACTGCACTTTTGAAGAGGTAATAAGAACAAGCTGGAAACTTCCACTGGAGTTAGTGAAAAAGTGTACTTTGGAGCAACTGCTATTACATAGCTACCACTTTTACCCTTGAACTAACTCACTGCTTTACTCACGTTTTAAAAGCATGAAGAAAAATCAAATGATCGAATTGCTTCTAAAATGTGTTATTCTAGTCAAGAGCACAGTAAGTAAAGCAAACAGACAACCTTCAGAATGGGAGAAGATTTGTGCAGGTTATTCTTCTGACAAAGGTCTGATAACTGTAATCCACAGAGAACAATAAGAAAAGAACAAATAACCTCATTTCTATGTGGGCAAGAGACTTGAACAGAAACTTCTGTGAAGAAGATAGGAGCATGGCCTACAGACACATGAAAAAATGCTCATCATCTTTAATCATCAGAGAAATGCAAATCAAAACCACTTTGAGATATCATCTAACTCCAGTAAGATTAGCCCGCATCACAAAATCCCCAAACCACAGATTTTGCTGTGGATGCAGAGAAGGGAACACTTCTACACTGCAACTGGGAATGCAAGCTAATACGACCTTACTGGAAAGAAACTTGGAGAAAACTCAAGGAACTAAAAGTAGACCTACTGTTCAATCCTGCAATTACTCTACTAGGTATATACCCGTATGATCAAAAATAATTTTACAACAAAGACATCTGCACCAGAATGTTTATTGCAGCCCAATTTATAATTGCCAAGACATGGAAATAGCCCAAGTGTCTATCAACCCATGAATGGATTAACAAATTGTAGTATATGTACACCATGTAATACTATGCAACCATAAAAAGATGGAGACTTTGCACCTATTACGTTTACCTGGATGGAGCTGGAACATACTCTTCCTAGTAAAAAAAAAAAGTATCCAACGTACTCAACACTACTATGAAATCAATATATAATCACTTACACACTCATATGAATGGTAAAACATAACTATAGTCCAGAAACTAAGGAGGGAAGAGTAAAGGGGAGGAAAGGGAAGGTCGGGAGGAGGGAAGGCATTCGGGGGGACCTCGCTTAATGTGCATACAGCAATGGTACATTTCAAATTTATTAAGAAAAGAGTATAATTGCCTTATCACACAAATAAGTAAGCAAGGTGATCAATGTGTTAATCAGTTCAATGTAAGCATTTCAAATTATATATCAAATCAGTACACTGTACTCCATAAAAGCATCAATGTACACAGTTAGGATTGAATAAGGAAAAAATAATAAAATAAGCTAAAGGAAAAAAATAAAATAAAATGTGTTATTTCTACAGTTTTTAATAATACCATATATCTCCTGATCATATTCATAATAACTACACCCATTGGAAGAAAAATTGATGATGATCAGTAGTACCAATGAGTAGGTTAAATTTATTCATTTCTAGAATATTTTATATGAGTATCTGAATTCACTACCCAATGTTTCCAACAATTAAATATACCCCAAATAAATGGAATACTTAAACATATTGTATGAAAAAAGTTAATATTTCTAAATAGTTCAAACTTAAAAATGTATTAGCATATTCTGTTGAAAAGGTAGTAAAGACAATTGTTCCTCAGAATAATTAAGTAAAAGAAACTTACATAGGAAGTTTAAAGTGTTTTGGATTCATAAGACGGCTACAATATCTATTTTTCATTTAAATTTATCAGATTACATAAAAACATGGTTTGTGACAAATAAATAGAAATACATTTTTAAGAACAAACAAGGCCATTGGCTGAGAAGAGCTAAGGGGAAAAATACTTGTATCCCATATTACAAAGGTTCAATTGCTCTAATATATAAACAACTTGTAAAAATCCAGAATAAAAGCCCAAACCTTATAGAAAAATCAGTAAAAGACACAAATAGGTAATTCATGCGGGAAAAAAAAGTTTGTGAATATAGGGAAAAATGAATAATCTCATTTATAATAAGGGAAATGCAAGCTGAAATAGCATGCCTTTCTTATTAGATTGCTTTGACCTTATGGCTTATAGAAATAAGTACCTTCCTATATTCCTGGTAGGAGTGCTAAATGGCATGATGCTTGTGGGCAGCAATATGGTAACATCTAATAGCATTACATATGACCTGGTAATTCCTCCTCTAGCAATCTACTTCCAAATACTCCAGGAACAAGTATCACATATAGCAGCCAGATACTGGTTTATAAATATTACTTCATCTATTCCTATCAGAGGCTCCGGACTTCTTGGAGAATAGTTGATTCTAGGTTCAAGAGAGGCAAATTTCAAAGCAAGCCTGGGACAATTGTTAACAAAGCAAGGGACTACTGAAAGACTAATAGAAGTATACCAAAACATCAGAGAAACTTAAATGAAGAGCTTCCTAGAGGCAAATTTGGGATAAATTAGGAATCAAAAAAGAATAGAGACTGCAGTTGGTTATAACATAATGAGAAGGTAATTTAAGAATTCAGAGAGATAATCAAGGGTGGAGAGAGAGGGAGAGAAACATCATCAGTAATGTAATTTGTGTTGTAGTAATTCTTTTCAATGAAAATTAGTAATCAAAGAAAGAGAATCAACCAGGGAAAAGACTTAGGCATTTGTGTTTCCTGAATTGCATTTTGCAACCCTCAGTGAAAGAACTGACTTAAGCAAGAACCATTACTAGGTGTTAAATACGTTCCATCTATTATTGGGAAATAAGATATTTGCTTATTATTTTAAAAGTCCACAAATTACTTACTATTTAAAAAAAAACAAAACTTTTTTTATTGAGGTAACTGTAGTCATTTGAGTTGTAAGAAATAACAGAAAATCAAGACCGACACAATCTATCAAATTCATTTAAATTTCACCAATTATACATCTACTTGTATGTATTTATGCTAATTTTAATATTTAAAAATGTACCTTTACGATGCAAAGATATGTCAGTTGCCATCTAACCAAGTGATCAAGCTTTGCATCAGTGATAACGAACAGCCGGATATTAGATGTTCCTAGTGAGATGCAACATGGAATACCAGGCATGTAAAGGTTACAGTCCTGCATGATATGTGAACATGTAGAAGCCAGGCCTGTTAAGCTGGATCCTAACTAAGGCTTCAGACTTAACATCTTCAAGTCTGTAATAGAAGAGAGATAACTTAAGAAAAGCAATCAAACACATGTAAAATGTGGGCCAGTTTGTAAGACAACTTGCCTAGTTTCAGCGAGAAGAAGAAAGAAGGAAAAAAATGTCAAGGGAAAAAAGCTAGAAAGAATTGTCAATTAAAAGATCTAAAGACCCATAACAGCTCAATGCTGTCCACGGACAGTCACTTGATCTTGGATTTGAAGACAGAGTTTCAAGAAAACCATAACTTCCCTTGAAATTCACACACACACACACAGAAATTAAGCAAAACACTAATCATGTTAAATTTAGATATTAGGTATGCATATGTTTATTCTTATACCTTATCTGGATTTTTGAAAGGTCTCATAATGAAAAGTTAAAAACACTTATTAAATCTGAGAAATATACTTGTAAATATAAAACTTACTAAATACTATAAAATATTATGTAATCTTTGTAAATACTTGTGATGGCTAAAACCTTTTGGCTAGTGAATAGAAGTTTATTATTCCAATTATTAGCCTTTTAAATTTTCCACTATAAATAGCCCTGCAACCAACATTTATGTGCATTAAAGAAGAAAAAAAAATGTTGGTGGCATGTAATTTTAAGAATAATATATACTTCATTTGACTGTACACACTTGTATGTGGGCTAGAAACATAAAATCCCATGTTGTGATATTAGTGAGTATATCAAAAATTCATTAATTCGGTTTTGCACTAAGATTTGTTTTCAAATTTATTATTTATACAGAATTGTAAAAGGTATTGTAGTGTTTATAGCTAGACAGCAAGGACATTTGCATTTAATTAACTACAATTACTTTTTCAGCATTGGGAGAGGAAAGGTAAAATTATAACTTATAGAAAAAAAATAAAACTTTTTAAGGGAGGCTTAATAGATGTGGCAAAGATACCATTCTGAAGCCATAATGAAGCTTTCATTATCTTATCTCCAGAGCTGACATAGCTGGTTCTCGGTATATAAATGTTAGGAGCAAACCTGGTCAAAGATACCATTAGAATAGACTTTTTCACTGAGACAGTCAGGAACGCCTGCAATGCTTCTGCAGGCACGATTTTCAGGGCTCATCAATCCAAGGTTGAGCAGATGTAATTCTGGGAGAAACGGTGCAGTAGTACATCTCAATAGGTCAAATCACTTTGGCTACTGCCTGCATTTTAAAAAAATGCTCAAAATACAGACTCATAGTAGAGGAAGGGAGAAACATGTTAACAAGTGATTCTTCTAAATCATTTCTAAATTACAATTCGAGAATTTCCTTTAATGTCATTAACTATTTTCAAGTCAGAATCTGCAATAGTCAGCAATTTGGATTTTGAATTATAAACTATCTTAACAAATAAAATGTATGTTTGTGTTTCAAAGGGAAGCTGACATTTTCAGAGTCTTTTATTTACTACTTGTGCCAAATTTATGCAATAACCTTTGTAGTCTCCAATATTCAAATAAAAATCTGTTGTTTTTATATTAATTTGTATGGGAAAATCTGGATGGCAAAGGGTTAAGTGTTACTTATGCATCTTTTTTTATTAATTAGTGTATGTTACATCCTAATACAAAGAATATTAATTCTTCAAATTAAAAAATTCATAATCATTCATGAATAATATCACATATAACATAAATATTCATTTTTATTGCATTTCTTTACATAAATAATAAATCATAAACAAATATTGCTATACCAAAAGTGTGATTCAGCCCTAGTGTGCAAAGGCCTGAGGAGTAAGTAAAAGATGGATGTGTTTTGATAGTGTTGTCTTTTTAGGTTTTTAGTATATATTCTTCTTTCTTGTTTCTTTTTCAATCTACTCTAGTTCAGAAAGCACTTGGTAATGGCTGCAGTGTAGAGAAGAATAATGTACTAAAAAGTCTGTCATCTATACCCTACATTTAGGGTAACAGTCATTAATCCCAGATAACAGTGCAATGCCCACTCCTACTGTACAGTGCTCTGGTTTTTGTTTTCCTTCTTTAAGAACTGAAGATCATGAATACTGATGTCTCTCCATTTCAATTCACTCACATATTGTTTGATTAAGTGCTGCAAACTTGTAACAGGTGGCATTCCTTCAACTATACTAAAGTTCTGGATTCAAAAATATGAACTCTTTAAGAATGCATGATCGGTCTACAGAGGAGGACAGAGGCAAACAACTCATTTCAAAAGCTGTGTAAAATGCTATTCTTGCTGCCTCTAAAAGGTGGGAACTGCCCATTAGTGAATATAATCTACTGCAAAAGAGCTGTAACAGCTGTATCATTAGAACACCTGTCAAGGATTACCATCCCTTTATACACAATAAAATCTATGTTCTTGCTGAATAAGGCATAGGGCTATTTTACCCAAGGTACTTAAGGCAGTGTATTCAACTTAGTTTTTTTAACCATCCAATCCAGTGTTGTCTCCTCAGTCTTTTTCTAACAAAGCATCCTGTTTCTTTTTTCCCTTCCTAATTTCTATATCCTTTGAAATCACCTTATTTGTTCACCTGCTTTCTCATCAGAGCATACACCTCATCGGTCTTATTAAAACACCTGAATCAGGGCCCAGCATTATTTGTTAAAATAATGTTCAAGTATGGGAGGAGAAAAACAGAGTTATAGAAATAGCAGCAAATCTATTGCTTGGCCTGGAATTTAGGGAAATGGGACAGTAAACATTCCCTTTGCATCCTCACAGAAACTCTTCCTTCTTTCTTCCTCCTCTAAGCCCTAAGTCTGCTAACTTACATAGAGCACTGAATGGAAATTGTCCATTTGCCTCCACGATTCAACATGCTATATACTCTTTCCCATGATCATCACTATCATTTTTTGTATGTGTGTGTTTTTTTTAAAGACCCAGTCCAGGCTTCACCTCCTCCAGGAATCCTTTCTTGCAGTTCTGCCTCTTGTCCCCCAAGGACTCTCTGCCTTTCAGCTGACCCGGCTGCTTATTCCCAGAGCATCCAGTAGCTTGTGCAATACTGGTGAACGTGCCATGACACAGGCATGGTGGGGAGGGTGGGAAAGGAAGATATGTCATGATATGACATAGGAAGAATCAAAAGCTAGAGTTGGGGAGTGTATTTTCAGCTTGGTCTTCCATTACAGTTATTTGTCCCCAGAGTGCATCCTATTGTACAAGAAGAAATTCATGGTATTAAAAGAATACAGAAAGCAGAGCAGGTGGTCAGCATCAACAATAACAGTAAACAGAAATAGTCATCAATAGACTCCATGTAAAGAGAAAGTTCAAAGGTCTAAAGGGGAGAGAGGTAGGCAGAAGGGTGCCCAGGAGGAGGGAATATTCCATAGGGAAAAACTTTTTTTTCTTTCAAAGGGACACAAAGTTGTCAACAAATTATTCTTGTTGAAGAAAGGATTTACGCTTAGGAGATGAGGCAGAGAATTCCCAAGAAATTACGATGCAAAAAACTCTGAAAGATTCCTAAGTGACTTTCTTTCAGAGGTCAGGAGCAGCTGTTGCCATAACAAGAGAGGCCAATCCTCATTACCATTACTTAATTGCTTTATGCTAATATGCTTTTAAAAACATGCCTTCTGCTACCACTGTTTGACTGTGGTTTATTTACTTGAATACAGAGTTCAAAAGGTAACTTCCCTTCTTTACACTCAAAGTCCTCCACAAACAAACAACTTGATGTTCAGTAAAATAGCAATGAAGTTCTAAGGTGGTCCTGAGGGAAGTCAGATGTTTCCCATCATTAGATAATGAAAAGCACCTTGCTACTGGTTCATTTCTATCAAGTGAAATAAATATATATATTTATTGTGTTTTTTTAGAGACAAAGTCTCACTTTGTCGCCCTCGGTAGTGTGCTGTGGCATCACAGCTCACAGCAACCTCCAACTCCTGGGCTTAGGCGATTCTCTTGCTTCAGCCTCCCAACTAGCTGGGACTACAGGCACCCACCAGAATGCCTGGCTATATTTTTGTTGCAGTTTGGCCGGGGCCGGGTTTGAACCCACCACCCTCAGTATATGGGGCCGGTGCCCTACCCACTGAGCCACATGCACCACCCATAAATATGGTTTTTATTCACTATCTGCTCACTCTTCAAGAAAAAAAATTAACTCCTGAAAAATAAAAATACACCAATAAGTTTCTTAATCACTCAGCTAAATAATGGAGGCTTGAACAATTTCATTGATGTGATCAAATAATTTTGGAAAATTATTCTGAGGAACTAGGAATCTAAGAATGGAAGATAAATTGAACAAAAATGATGTATAACACTTGAAGCTTTGTGAATGAATAGAAGCTGAACATAGTACCAGGAGTTCGGCATAAAAGAGATGATCTATGTCTCTCTCATCTGGCTGAAGAGTCAGAACGGGAGAGAAATTTCAGAAGTCTGTGAAGGTGAGAAGGATCACATTGTCTGGGATCAAACAGGAAAACTTTAAGGAACTTATACAAAAGGAACTTTATGCATATCACACAGAAAGAAAGTATATTCTATGGTTCATCAGGCTTAGCATGGTGGTGAGCAGGAGAGGACATTCTTAAAGATTTGATGGCAAGGAGGAGTTCACACAGCATGTGGTGGGGAAGCATGCTCTAAGAGGGTGCAGTGCTAACTACGGGGAAAGAGCCACTATGTTTAACAGTTCGATGAATATATTTCAGATTGTATATGAAGTCAGCACATTGTGCCCCATGATTGCACTAATGTGCACAATTATGATTTAATAAAATTAAAAATATAAAAAATAAATAAATAAAATAAATCTCTTCATTGCCAAAAAAAAAGAAGCAACTGCACACAATACACAATATGGTATGAAATGAATAGGTGCCAGCTTGATGGGGCAATGATATGATCACTCAAGAAGAATGTAAATGAGAAAGCCAGAAATGAAGGACTAAAACCAGGAGGAAATGAAGTAAAATACTTGTAGAATTGGAAAGGGTCTGATAGGCCGTGCAGCTTTGGGCTATGTCTAAGGGGTGACATTCACTTGAGTTAGAAAAGAAAGCACTACGGATTTCAGGAGAGAAGTTCTTTATGGGAGAAAAGAAAGCACTTGAGTTTGGCAAGTGCTAAATAATAAACTCACACATCCCAGAGTTAGCATGCTAAGTAGAACAAAACAATATTGCAGATACAAAAAAAAATAGGATTCAAGTCAAATTAGGATCCAAGTGTTACTAAAGAAAAGGTGGGTTCATGCAACACAGGTATACACGTGTAGGTAGGAAGAGCCCTCCTTGCTCAGTTACATTGATTTCAGATGCTAAAGTATACTCATTTACAACTTGTATGTTGGGGGATATAGTTCAAATTTCAAATGTAATGCAGGATATGTAATCTGGCCTGTACTTTTTCATGAGGAGCCAAATTCACATGGAAGTAAGTACAGGACACAAACCTACTTAGTTGAGCAAATTAATTTTTCTACCCATCATCTGCTTATATCGAACGGAGAAATATATTCCTTTTTTTTGAGGAGTTTAAGATTTCTTCAACTTTTCTTAATTTTTATTCTGGGGTTAAAAAAGAGGTTGTGCTTATAATTGGTTTTACGGCCATCTTGAGTATAGATGAATCTTACTTTATGCCACACATCTATTCCTGAAAAGTTGACAATTGATTATTGCATAAAATAAACATGATGTCAATTGAACTAAAAGGTAATGACATTTAAGGAAATGATATTAAAGAAACAATTATTTTACTTTAATAATTACTCCTTCTATACAAAATTAAACAACATAAAAACCATTTTATATTGAAACAGTATTTTTAATGTTAGATATTTGTGGCTTAAGTTGTTGCTTTTTTTCTTTTCTTTTTTTTTTTTTTCATTGTCAGGCTACATTTAGGCCATTATGTTCACCACAGAAAACTGAGTGAGTTGTTATCTTGTACATAAAGTGAGTGTGTTGGTAATACCTGGTCTATCTCCTTAGCTTTCCTCTGACAGGTACTCAAATTCATTAGCAAAAATCATCAATTACTTGACAATTTAAAAAACTACCTTTGTATCACTGATTACAACTCAAAATGCATCCACATCATATGTTTTAGAGAGCTCTACAAATTTACATTATTTTCTTCAATTCTATCTAATTCCAAAGCTGAAGTTGAAAACTGAAAAATAGTCAAGAAGGATCTGGGTAATATTGAAATGGCTTTAGTGGTCGGAATATGTCCTACATCATCCAGTTTATACAAAATTAACATTGATGTTAAAAATCATTCTCACTGAAACAAGCATAGATATTTGAATTCAATGTGCCAAGCTAGACTAAAAGAAGTAATCAATATTGTGTCTGGAAAATCTTGTAAATAGGAAAGCTTTTTCTTCCTCTTTCCTATTGACCTTCCAAAATGCATTCTTCACTTATAGTCATTTTGGGTCTCAGTGAACATTATTGATCTTCATACTGTTTTCTGCAGGTTTTCTTTAAAAGTTAGTAAGCAATAATTATAATGAAGCACTACAGTCATTTATATGATTAAAAAATCAGATTATTTTCGACTGTCAATGACCAGTAAGGAATATATTAACAGATTACCTATTGCATTAAAATATTTTAATGCTATTATTCATTCTTGGTGAATATTTTTTTAATACCAAACCAAATAATAACTACTTTTCTTCTTTTAGATATTTTCTTCCTTAATCAGGTATTGTCATCAAGCCAAAAATAGTAGAAATTGTGACTGTGAACCCAAAACATGTTGAGGGAACAGAGGCTCATGCTCTTCAACTTAATAGCTTTCTATATGTTGGTGTGATTTAGTTTTTCCTAGTGTAGAGTGTTGTACCATTACCTCCAAAGCCATGGAGAAAAGAAAAGTATTTCAGTTTGTGCTGAAGGAAAAACAAATGAGAAGGTGGAGTAGTAGAAATATGACTAATTCACATATATACACACACACAAAGACACACAGACATACACCATACACACATATATTTTTAAGTAATTTTTCCAATGTATTCCCAATAAAAACATTAAAATTAAAAATTATCATTAAAAATTATTTCTCTTATGATAGTCCAGAGGTATGGCTTCATCGTTTTTAAGAAATAAATAATTCATATGTTCCAAGACACTGAAAAATTATTTAAAATTACTTTTCTAGAGGTATGCTGCCAATATGGTAGCTACTAGCCACACGTGGCTACTTAAATTTAAAATTTAAAAATCAGTTCCTTAATTTCAGCAGACACATTCAAGTCCCCAGTAGCTATGCGTGACTGGTGCGGTGGCTGCCACACAGAACTGTACATATATAAAGCATTTCCATCAATGCAATGAGTTCTATCAAACAGCACTACTTTGTAAAATTACATTTTAGGTTTTGATAGATTTTATGATTTTTTTCCCCCATCCTGATGTCAGACTCCTATACTGCTAATAAGATAAATTCCTAAATTCAGCAGTGGTCCAAGACTATGGGAAAAAGTTGAATGAAATAATCCTAAGACACTGGTTTTCTTAAGCCAATTGTTAGCAAAAAATATAACTATTGATCAGGAAGTTGTAGCGTTTTTACAATTCTGTGAGGATAAGCAGCTGAAATGCTAGTCATGATAGCTGAGGATTATTTCATAGGCATAGGCAGAATGACTACAACTTACAGAATTTCTTTTTCTTACAATCTGAGGAAAATTGCACCATTATCTAGCTATAGGTCTAACTAAGATGTTCCTTCCTCTTATCTTTGCATTGCTGATTCCTTTAGCTCTTTCAACCTCAGCTAAAATGCCATCACTTCAGGAAAGACCCTTCTGAACCACATGTGGTAGAGGAGCCTCCTACCCATATATCTCAGCCCTATTAACCCATTTAATTTTCACCTTTGCATCTGTTGATGCCTTAAATACTAATACATATTTATTTGATTTTTTGTTGTCCTTTCCTTTTCTCAAATAAAGCTTATTTGGGGTGAGTAGTTTTGTAGTCCTCACTGTGGTATTCCCAGATCCTAAAACACTGCTAGGCAAAGGCAGACCCCTTAGAAATATTTATGGCATGAGTACATCAATGAATGCATTCAAAAATAAACACACATGATCTTAGCCAAAAGGCTGAGAAGTAATGAGCAATAAAAGAGATTAAAGATATTCACACTGGAAATATGCCTTTTTGAAATATAATGTCACTTTTTGACTGCAAAATACATTTTATTCTTTTTCCCAATTTGATCCTTGCCATTAATATAGTTACAAATTTTATATCTCACAGGTAGTAAACTAAAAACTTGCATATTGTGCATTTAAGTTTACTTTATGAAAATTAAATAAAAATTTACCCTATAATAGATGAGAATGGCCATCTATAGCAGGCAGTCACTCACTCAAGTGACGATGAATATCTCTTGTTGAGATGGAGAATGCATGCAAATCTACTGAAGAATGACAAAGGTATTTAAGTGCCAAGTTCAAAACATTCTGAAGCCGTCTAGTATAAATGGAAGTTTTTCAAAAGGGCAACTCAGACTGTATATTGTTTAGGAAAAAAGGATACAAAAAGCAGATTTTGGTCACCAGGTCTTTAGTGATACCCAGAGGAATGTAGAGAACTTAACAAATGGAATCATGTACAACTTCAACTGCATGCTAGCAGTAACACTGGGAGGGTCAGGCTATTAAAAAATGATGGCTCCAGAGACACCATTAAGACTGTCTAAGAGCTTCCTACACAAACTTCTGATTATAATACAGTTTATAATGCAGAATGTTCTTGAGCATAAATAATTCATATTTTTGCAATAATTATAATTCTCACTATAAATTGATAAACTGAAATTTTAGCTAATGCTTCAACCAGACTTATGTGATTTGTATTTGTTGACTGATTTCTTTTTTTTTTTTTTAAGCCTGAATCACTGAAACAGCCTGATCATAAACCTGAAGGCTAAATCTTGAGGCACTGTAACGCCACATACTGGGTAAGAACTAGCCGGCTGCCATCTTTAACATCTTAAGAGATAATGCAATTTTGATTTACATTACCTGAATGGCCTTCTGTATATAGATTTTGGTTGTTCTTTTTACTTCTTTATGAATACAGCTTAATACAGATGTCTTTTAAAAAGTTAAGTACATGATCACACAAAAGTTGCTGGTGTTTTAAAATTACCCCCAAGTAGCAAAGGAGATCATTTTAAGCTTTACCTAGAAAGGCCGATTAGAAATGCTGAGATGTTATGCCTTGTTTTAGGAGTGTGAGTATTAGAGTAGAACATAAAACCTCATGTTATTTTTTCCCTTTATTTTAATTTGTATAGTAGCAATTTGAATGAAACAATAAATGTTTCATGTTTGAAATGCATAACTAAAGAACTTAAAAAAAAAATCTCTATATGCTATCAGAGTTGGCCCCAAACCCGCCTAGAATTCTCACATTAATATGAAGTGCCCTAACAGTTATTTAGTATAAGGCAAGTCTGTCTTGGGGTTAGAACAGGGTGGAGTATGTAACTGGAAATAACAGAAAGAACTCTTTATTTCACATATAACATAATCACATATTGTGAGTTTGGGGAGAAGTACGATAGTCTATTTTAAGGTGGGATAATTATATTCATTTCTTTTTTCTCAAACATGCTTTGGCTTTAAAATAACTATTCTATAGTGGTTTCTTCAACATAATGAACAAAATATTAGAAATATATAGATAAATGCTAGATGAACACAGATTCTATGGACAAATATTACTACTATCAAAATAATTTTTAAAGATTATTTTGTTATTTTAAATTTAAAAACAAATTTATAAAGAAATGAATAGTAATTATCTGAAGTTATTGGTAGAAGTGGGAAGAGTGAAGCAAACAAAACCGACTAATGATATTGTTAACTAATTTTTTAATTGATATTTTTAATGCCACATAAGATGAGTTACTATTTCATTGTCAAAATCATCTACTGGCCACAACTGGAAATATAAGATATAGAAAAAAAAAGTATATTTCTCCATTATGCTATGTTCTGGCTGCTTTTTAGTTTACGTAGCACACATCCATGGTTAAAAAGCCTCTTTATTTTTATATTTTATAAATTGCTTTACAAAATATTTATGAAATTGCAATACACAGCCCTCAAGGAAATGAAGGGGGCAGATGAACACCAGCAGCACAACTCAAAAGAGGTTCTGTCTTTGTTTCCTCCACCTACCACTTCAAAAAGATAATTTCCAACTGAAAAGTCAGCAGTAGGAAAGTTTGTCAATTTTCTTTCCAGGTCTCAAAAAAAACTGTTAGTCCCTTGTTTATGGCAGTTAATAGGTTTTCCTTGGTGTTATGCAAAACCTCTCTATGTGCCAACATGGAAAAGGCCTTTAAAGGAATGTCAGCAGCTTCAGAAACTGCTTGTCAAAAGGATTTCAGTTTTCTTTCTTTGGCCTTCCTAACCACTTTCAGAGGCTTATTTCATTCATGGTAGTTTCCATATTATTAAGCTTGCAACTGTAATTCAGGGTGTGCCACGTAGTTACAAAATTATAGACAGAGTTGATTTGGTATAAAAATAAAAGGCACAGCTCCACAGATTTTTACGGTACATTAATATTTTACTATTGGCAATGCTTAGTGGTAGGGAAAAAAAGAAAGCAATGATTTGCTAAAAGCGATTTTAAAAAACTCTATTAATTTTGCCTTGAAAATTGACTTAAATTTTATTATAGCTGGAGATAGACTAAAATGTCTAGAGGGGTTTTTTAAAAAAAATTTTTTTTTCACGAGCAACCTAAATCAAAATGGAATGATAGAGAATAGTGATTAAAAGCCTGAGGTTCTGGTTTTGACTCTAGCCTTTGGCCTTGGACTTCTATGCACCGGGACAAGTCAAGTTGAATACCTCTTAGTTCTTCTCCATACAGTGGAGAAAGGATATCAGGAGGCATCTTTTAGTACAGGCATAAAGTTGCACTGAAAATGGAAGAGTTGCTAAGTTTCCAACTCTGCTAAAACCTACTAGAAAATTCACATGGACTTCCATGACTGAGCATCTCCTCACACCAACCACATCGTTAAATTGCCTTAATTTCCAAAGACTGCTCATATACTACCTGTTCCTTATGTTGACCACCTCTGGTATGTTGACCAGTTTGTTGCAGTCCTTACAGACCTATAAAAGTTCTACTATATTTGAAAGATAAACAACACTTGCTTAACTAGTGAACATGGTTCTGTAAGGTGCTTTTCTGCTCTCATAAACAATGTATTTTCCATTGAGTATAGCTTTTCAACTTGAATTATATATGCCTAATTAGCTAATAATCCTATGACAATATAAGGGTGTCCCTGAAAGTATCTTCCTGAATCAACTTATCAAGTTATTTAGCTGAACATTCAAATAACTTCCAAAACCACTGATTGTCTAGATTTCAATCTCTTAGTAACTACTTATTTTCCTCTGCCAAAACCTAGGTGCTATGCTAGACATTGAAAGTGGACGAATAAATAAGAGAGTGTTATAAGAAAGTCAACTGAGATTAGTTTAAACTTGAAGCAAACAACAACTTTTTGCTATCTGTACCTCACAAGGTTTTGAAACTCTAAATAACACTATTCCTGAAATACTAGTAAAGGAACGAGAAGAGTCAAAATGTTATCTGTTTACATTATTGTACAATATTCCTTATATGTAATGCCTCATTCACAATCCGAAATCCAGACAACTTGAAAAAAGAAAGTTGTTTCTTCATTTCAATACAAACTTATTTGGCAAACAACATGATTATGTGAGGATTTAGAGGCTGCTTACGCCTGTTATTGGGAACAATTCTAAATTTGACTTGAGAAATGTAATGGTTTTGATTATATTTGCTTCCTTCGATCCTGTTGGGATATTATGGAAGAAATGTTTAATGCACTGCATATTCTGTTGAGATCTCAAAAAAAAAAAAAAAGAAAGAAATTCAATATTTGAAATAAAACCTGGCTAGCTTTAATAGTTTTAGATTTGAGGGCTTGGTCACACTGTCTTAAAATAAAATCAGCACTTCAGTGCCCTTATTTCAGATTCAAATGCTGGTGGCAAAGGCATGATTCTGAATAAAATCGAGTATTTCATTTCCTGCTTCCTTGATTCCTCAATGGATCACCACCATTTTTGGTTTTGGTGTTTGAAAAATAAGCAAAATAAATGTTAAAAAATAAGAAATTTAAGTTCTTGGTCTGACTTCTGGACTTTAGGTATATAATTTACTACCCAACTGAGTGTTATATACAGAAACAGCCTGTGTCATGATGATTGATTAGACACCTTCCCAATAGATAATGTGGAGACTCATGAAATTCTTAAAATATGCAAGGCTCGTGTGGAAGTCACATCCTCTTTTTAGCAAATATTGTCTAAATATGGTACTATATGAATGTGTGTTTTAATTTGTTTAAGACCCCAGTCAGACTCATCCATCATTGGAAACATGAGAAAAGATTTTAACATCGTAGAGTCTCACACTGAAAACACTGCAAAGGAACATAGTTATTATATTCAGTAGAGAGCTTTGAAATTTGAGCATATGGCCTCTGCAGTTATAATTTTTATTGAGAGGGAAGACATTGCTGAAGCAAAAGCTGCTTTCCTAATGAAGGTTTTAGTACTTCTTCTGCATATACAGAAAATGGGTCCTTATACACTACAGACTTACTTTTATGAGTAATCTCTGCTGGACGGTCAGTCCTTTTTAGGTTTTCTGATATGAGTTTTCAGCATGGAAAATATGTAAAAATTAATCAGGGAAAAGCCTTTAAAATTTCAGTTTAAAATTAAATTATTTGTAAGAAAAAATCATTTATTTTTAAGTTAAATCAGCATGTGAACTATATGAATCCTTAGTAGATCTTTTTTTATGTGTAGATTCATGATATACAACATTCTTTTAAAATGGAAATAAAAGGCTAGGGTGTTGGCTCACACCTGTAATCCCAGCACTCTATGAATCCACAACTGGTGAATAGCTTGAGCTCATGAGTTCCTTACCAGCCTGAAGAAGAGTGGGACCCAGTCTCTAAAAAATAGCTGGGGTTGTGGCCGGTGCCTGTAGTCCCAGCTACCTGTGAGGCTGAAACAAGAGAACTGCTTGAGACCAAGAGTTTGAGGTTGCTGTGAGCTGTAACGCCATGGTACTTAACTGGGGACAAGAAAGTGAGGCTTTGCCTCAAACAAACAAACAACCAAACAAACAAAATGGAAATAAAAAGTGATTGGGACTTGGACATGAGACCACCCCGACCACCCCACTACAAACCAATCCTCCAACTTGCAAATGAGACTCGATCACAAGGCAGTTCATAAATCAATTTGCTAACTAATTACAAAATGATTTAGATTAAACGAGACATTACAAGCAAAAACAACAAAAAAGATAATATCTTAAAAACATAAAACATATTTCAACCAAAGAATGTGAAACTGTCACTGAGGTGAAGAAATTTTGAGGCTTTAGATAATGGCAACTATTTAGAGTTAGCCAAGCCATGAAGTAAACAGCACTGTCCTTCATCACATTGACAAGTCTTTCCAAGACTTTTGACATTATCTGCAAAGAGTTAAGTTCCAATTACAAAGTTAAAAGGTAGAGTTCACATAAGATCACCCTCACCCTGTCACCAACTGCAAGTCCAGTGGACTCCCCAAACCACTCTCAGATTTGATAATTTGCTGGAAGTTCTGAAAGGACTCACTGAAAATTATTCTACTCATGTCTTATTACAGGGAAAGAATACAAACAAAATGTCAGCTAGTGAAAGAGTTTTATCAGGTTGAGTCTGAGAAGCTTCCATTGCCCTGAGGGGGCATTACTGTCCTGGCAATGTTTGACAGTATCCATGGGGTGCTCCCAACCAGGAACACTCATCTGAGTTGTAGTGTCTGGAGTATTCAGTGGGTATTCAGTGTCTAGGTCAACCTACACCAAGAGATACACCCTAAATCATATGGTTGCTATTTCTGGAGTGGCCAGTCCTTACTGTAGGAGTATTAGGTATGGTCATCCCTATGCTAAGAAACAGTGTGACCTGTCCTCCCCTAAACAAACACACTACTACCGGGTCTGACATACGTCATCTCCATGACAAACACCTCCAACCTGAGGGCAAAGGCCAGACCTCATTTTGAGAAAGTCCAATTCTTTACAATACAGCAAGTATTTATTTCAAGGGTAAAGAATGTTATTACAGATAAAAGTATAACTGAAATCAAACACATCATTGGAAATGTTCAACACTCATTGACTTTTTAGAAAAGAAAAGCAAAGTAGAAAGTGAATTCATTGCTCAGTATCAACAAGACCTTGCTCTGGTCTGATGCTTGCAAAAGCAAATTCAAGCATAATATTATGAAAATTAATTTTACAAATATACAATAAAATCAAAAAGACTTGAAAAAGCATGCAAGTATATAAAGAAAATTATACTTAAATTTTATAATGAATTCTTTACCTAAACAACCATAGCTATAGCAAAATAAATTTTTCTACATTGTTACACCAATTATTTTTCCTTAGAAAGTGATAAGCTAAAAGAAGTGATATACTCACAAAAATTATTTTTATTAAAATCTAACTTATGAAAAATTAATAATATTCAAACCTTATGTACATGCTCTAAAAAGAATATAAGAACCAATTTTTTTTACTATAAAAACCAGAACTATCTAAAAGAAAGCCAAAGAGAGTGAGGCAAATGAGCAATATCTTAAAATTTTTATTAAAATTTTACTTCTCAGCTTTGATTAAAATTTGTCATAATTTAGGCTTCATATCTCTTCTGATAACCATTATTTTTCAACTTAACTCACTAGAAAATTCTAAATTTTAAGACGGCTAAAATTTCTGATACAACATATACTTATTTCATAAAATTTAAGACTATAAAACTGACAGCTTGGTTTTATATATTTAATAAAAAGTGTCTAAAAATTTTGCCAGTGATGACAGTGTTTCCCACTGGTTCAGCCACTGTGAAACATTCCAATCCTCTCACATCCTCTGCCTCGCTGTGAGGTGGGCAGCACAGTATCATTACTTACCCTATGTTATATGACAAGTTTATAGGTCAATAACTGAAATTCTCACCAAGGTAAAAATATCCTGGCACTAAAGGCTATGTTTCCTGCTTTTTAGCCCAGATTTCTTTTCATAAAAAATTTTTTCTCATAAAAAAATTCAAAACAGAAACAGGTCATTGTTAGTCCAAGAAGCAGCTCTTCCTCAGAAAAGCTCCCTTGATTTTTTTTTTTTTTTTTTTTTTTTTAGAGACAATGTCTCACTCTTTTGCCCTCGGTAGAGTGATGTGGCATCACTACTCAAGGCAACCTCCACCTCCTGGGCTTAGGTGATTCTCCTGTCTTAGCCTCCTGAGTAGCTGGGACTACAGGCACCCACCTCAATGCCTGGCTATTTTTTTGTTGCAGTTTGGCTGGGGCCGGGTTCGAACTCGCCACCCTGTATATGGGGCCAGTGCCCTACCCACTGAGCCACAGGCGCCAGCCAAGTCTCCCTTGATTTTAATGACAATAACAATGATAAAGAAGTGCAAACAGCCCAAGTGCCATCAATCCATGAACGGATTAATCCTACACCATGGATTTCAGTCATAAAGAGGTGGAGACTTTGCCTATTTTGTATTTATCTAGAAGGATTTAGAGAACATTTTCCTAAGTTAAGTATCTCAAGAATGGAAAATCAAGCATCCCATGTACTCAGTACTAAAGGGAAACTAGTACATTAACAATTACAGGCCTACATGAGAGTAAAAACAATTAAATTTAAGAAGAGGGGTGAAGGAGACAGAGTCTGATAAGTTCTCACTAATGGGTACAATGTATAGATATATAGGACATTTCCTGGGTGAAGGATTCAACTACAATTTGTACTTCACCTGACAAATGCAAACAATATAATCCAATCTCAAGTACCCTATATTAACCCTGAAATTAAAATAAATAAATATATGAAACAATTTATATGCTCGTATTACATCACATGTCTTCTTTCCTTTGCACTTAATACAGCTATAATTTCACTTGCCTTTTTCTGATTTGTTGATTAATTTCTATTGGTCCCACTGGACCATAAGCTCTTTAGGGTAGTGGTATTAAGTTAGTTTTAAATATCCTAATTATATAGATGAAAAAAACTCAGGTTCAGCTATGGAGTCCTGGTCATGCTAGTGTCCAAATTTAGGCTTTTTTGCTTTTGTCATAGCTAGTATATTTTCTTAAATACAACAAGTGCTCAATACTCAAGCCCCACTCATGCAAAGACTCAATGCAGATAAATTGAATACGACTCTATCAGAAAGTATTTGCCATATTTTACTCCATATACTAATTTTCACATCATATAGTTACTCAAGAATAATAAAACCAAACAACGTGTATACAACCCAACAGGAGGTTAGGAAATTGTCTTTACATTTAGTAAATTATATGATTTTTTTCAAGTGTTTATATCTCTAATCATATGATTTATTTTTGAACCTCCTCTTGATCTTTTGTTTATGTGAGCAAATAGGGCAACTAGATTGAGATAAACACAAACGCACACACACAAACGCACAGAGGGTGGCAAAACATGAATTCACATTTTAAGCAATATTATCTCTTTAATAGATGTTATCTATTCACATTTTAAGAGATGTTATCTATCTATCTATGTTATCTAGATGTTTTCTTCTTTTTTTTTTTTTTCAAAAAACCTAACTTTTTTGAAGTTGATTGAAGGTACTGTTACTGGTCAAGTTTACCTAGACATGCTATGTCCAGCCATTTTACCTGCAATTTGTACACTTTGGGGGAACAATCAAAATTACTTCCAACATGTCTAAAAATGTGTACCTTTTTTTTCCTGGTACCCTGATATATATATACATAGTAAGAAATTTTAATACATTTATAGCATTTTGTGAAAAAGTTTCAGGAATCAACAGAAGCTTCAGCATTTATCCTTCTTTTAAAAACTGGAAATTCAGTTACTTAGGAAATGTCTCTATTCCAAGGAATTTCAGGTTTATGAACTGGGAGGCTTATGTGTCAGTGGCACATGAACGGCCAGCTCTTACATCAGCCCATCAGCTCCTCTGGGCTTCAGCACAAGGCTATAAACAGTCTTTGTTTGCCTAATGATCTGTCCAGCAACTGTTACAAATAACAGCCTTTCAGAAGTCCACAGTGCAGCCCCATTCATGCAGAGACTCAGTGAGGGGCAAAGTGCCCAGGTTAATGACAGCCACACTGAATTCTCCAGAAAAATGCTTCTTTTCTTTTGACTATACAGATTAAGAATATGATGCCACCATTCTTCTGAATTAAGTTTCGGTCAATAGTATTTATAAAGAGATTGGGAGAACAATGTAACTTTTCTTTACAGAAGTCTCAATATTCTGGTATTTCCCATCCATTTCCAGGTAGGACACCTCCTTGTTGTCTGGCCATCTCTGATTCTCTTCACAATTTCAGCTCCCTGTGACATTTTAGGATGAATCCTATTTTTTTTTTAATAGTCTTGGTCCCCTGTGATTCCGGGTCTAGTCACCTACTAATAGTGTTACAATTCTTAGAGTTGCTCTTTGTCCCATTCCCCAAGTTCCCATTTACTTTAGCTGTCCTCAGTGTTACCTTTAGGAATGGGACTCTGTTTGGTTTTACCAGTTCTACTCCCTGGAATCAATTCTATTCTCAAAACTTCTCATTAGCTCAGGTCCCTATATTTGATCCCCACCTCATCAGTCCTAGTGTATTCTGTTGGTCAATTACCCTAGCCAGTGGAATAAAGTTTCAAGTGCTGGACATGGTATGTGAGATCTTTATCCATGCAAAACAGTCCTGCTTCCAACTTTCCAGCTTCATTTCTCAATTTCCATGTCTTGATTTCTACAGTACCTAACAATGGAAAGCTTCCCACTGTACCATACCCCTTCTCACCTCCAGTCTAGGCTAACTTTCCATCCGCACATGCAGATCATGTAACTTTGGCAAGAACTCTTCCCCAATAGGGCTCCCACATGCTCCCATAGCACTTAAAGCATTTGGCTATTACAGAATTTAACAACACACTGTGATGATCTAGCTACTAGTTACTCCTTTGCTGTACTATGATCTCCATGGAGGAAAAGAACAAGGAGTACCTGGTCATCATTTTATTTCCAAAGTCTAGCTATGACTTGGTAGCCAACTAAACTTTCTTAACAAAAAGAATGAATAAAAAGTTACAGTAGTCATAAACTTCTTGAGAGCAAAGGATGTTGACACAGATTCTCTTGTAATCACATTAAGGTCAAATACAGCGCTTTGCACAAAAACAGTAGTAGTGGTATAAAAACAACACCATCATCAAGTAGATAACACTAACTTCAGTGGCTGGAGGTCATTGAGCATCTGCTATGTACCTGGCTCTGTGCTAACAGCCTTGCATGGTTCAGTGTGTGCTGAGCTGACAAACTTTGTCATGTGACAGCCCACGCTTTGCATGATTTAACAATGCTCTGGATTAATTGCCAAATCTCTTGTCACTTTGCAAGATTTTAAAATATTTCCATAGTAAATAGAATTAATTCTCACCATGGGGCCTAAAAAATAGCAAAATGTACCTAAACACAATAAGTGGTTATCTAGATTTACAAAAGGCCATTATTCCTACTGTAGACTAATGCATAGTGGGCACATACCTGTGGATATCTTTGCCAGCCAGGCTAAATTATATTACTGAAACATGTCCCTGTAATTCTGTCTAAGACCAGTTAGTCACAGTTAAAAGAAAAACTTCAATGAATATTGTAGTAGCTTTTGCTTACTTCTATTTTTTAAAAATGATATGGCTTCACCATCACTTAATATATCTCAGTCTTCACAGTTATTGAGCTTCTTTTATATCACTATATTTTGGGATACTAAACTTTTATACAATGTTATTATAATAGTACACATTTAAAAGTCACAATTCCATCACTAAAAGATTTGTCTATCTTTCCTATGCCTTTACAATGTAGTGTTTTAAGTAATAAATTTCATGACATACATAAACATGTATAATGTCTCATTGTTTCCTATGTTTTTCATGAGTAACCTATTAAATGATTGCTGCTCTTCCACTGAGTTGTATAGTCAGTACATAATGACATTTAGTCAATGACATACTCCGCATAAGAGTTTAATATTTTAAGGGAGCTGACAATACTCAATTGCTTAAATATTTATTGAATGCCAGGTACTGCAATATTAAATATTGCTTAAATATTTATTAAAGTGCCAGGTACTGCAAATTAAGGTTAATCTTATGAGTTGCTTATTTATATAAAGAAAATCATTGGTCAGGTCTGGTGGCTCATGCCTGTAATCCTAGTACTCTAGGAGGCAGAGTGGGGAACCCTTAGCTCAGGAGCTTGAGACTAACCTCAGCAACATGAGATCCTGTCTCTACCGAAAAAATAGAAAAGTTAGCCAGGCATTGTGCTTGGCACCTGCAGTCCCAGCTAATCAAGAAGATGAAGTAGAAGGATCACTTGAGCCCCAGGAGCTTGAGATTGCTGTAAGCTAGGTGGACACCACTATAGCACTCTAGCCTTGGCAACATAGTGAGATTCTGTCTCAACAACAACAACAACAACAACAACAACAACAGGATTTTAAGAGTATATGAAGAAAATTATTTTTCAATTATAAAGTGACTATATATTTTAATGTTTTTCTATGATTCAGGGCATCTTTCTTAACCCTGCTAATAACTTTAATTTTTTAATCTGTTGTTCTTTATGGGATTTTTCAGGTGGACTATCACATAATTTGCAAATAATTATAGCATTCACACCTATTTTATTTTAAACATTAAACCTGTAAAAACCTCTATTGAAAGATAAAATAAATAAATACTTCTAAGAGATTTTAAATACCTGGCTGAATGTTTAAATAAGTTCAATTAGCATGAAATGAAATGAAAATTGAAAAACAAAGCACAATGATAATCATGGCCCAGTTAACTGAAAATTAAAAAGGGAATAGAAAGAATAAAGTCTAACTTTTGCTTTCAGTAAGTACAAGAGGTCAAAAGTAGCATATGTACAAATGTCAAATAAGGAGAAAAATTAGAAAATGTTTAAAATAAAAACTACTTTTATATGCGAGGCAAATCCTGAAACTAAACTTTGCTTATGTATCGTGAATTAATATATGTTCTGAAACATGAATTGTAAATATGAGCACTTTCTATGTAAAAATATTAATATAAAAAGATAAAGTAGGGAGAAAATAGCAAGATGGTAAACTAGAAGCAGCCTGCACAACACCGCTCTCATGGAGAGGAGTGAAACGGTGAATAGATAAGATGGATGAGAATCCACAGAGAGGAGGTGGGAGTGAAGTGAAGAAGTTAGAAAGGGACTTCTTTCTAAGTTAGCTGCTCCTCAGGACTGGTCATTAGGGAAGGTGCTCATGCAAAAGAAAGGGAAGACGAGAAAAGCTCAGACTCCACATTTCTGGGAGGACTTTGCAACTGGGGTGGTGGCAGGGCCCCTCCACTGAAGAAGGCCTCTAGGCGGAGAGACCTGGCTGGAGGCTGAGCAGCTGTACTGTTCTAGAGGGCAGAAAAAAAGCAGCTCATGAACACCGGGTGCTGCAGCTGGCACCACTGTAACATCCCAACTTTGGACCGTTCGGGCTCAGATCTGTAACTGCAGCCTCCCCCTTGCCTCTGCTCTACACGGAGGGAGCAGTGAATCTGGCACTTGTGTGCACCCTGTGGCCAGTGCACCTCATCCCATCTTCTCTGGTGCCAGGCAAAGAGCTCTGGGTGGGGCAGATATTAAGAGACTGGCAACCTGCTGTGGCCCAGCCAATCCTGAGCCACCACTCCTTCTGTGGGACCCAGGTAGAGCAGGTCATTCTGGCTGCAGGTGCCTGCTGCTTACTGCCAGGGCAACTGGACTGCTGCTACCACTGCTGCGCCTGAGAGGTTCCAAGTGGGTCAAAAGCCACAGCAGCTGCAGCTGGGATGCTCTGCATGCCATAGACCCACACCATACTGCAGAGGCACACTGGGCACCACAGCCCTCTGCCTGTGTGCCCTGGCCCACAGCTGCCCTGGCCCTTGCACATGAGTGCCACATCCACGGACCCACTGAGTAGGTGCCCTGCACAGTATGTCCAATCTGTCGGCGGTCCAGTTCCACCCGTGAATGAGCTGTGATCTCATGGCTCTCTCTGTACCAGAGGCTGCTCCACCCCATGCCCCATGACCCTGCAAGACTACTGTGCCCTAATCACCCTGCATGGACCTTGCTCAGCTCATGCACATGGCTGAGACCTGCAAGTGTGTGCACTAGGCTCAGTGTACTCTGCCTTTCCTCCAAATATCCTGTCCTGTTGGTCAGCTCCACCTCATGTAAGCACCTAGCACCTGGGGCCAGCCCTTCCACAGTGGCCAGATGAGACAGACATAGAGGACAAAGAAAGATAAAGGAGCACAATAGCTGTAAAGGCCCAGAGTGCATCCGCCTCTTTCCTTTCCGGTCCAGTTTCCAGAGTAGGATCCAAGCACGCCATGCAGGAACCCATCTCTGTCTTCACCAAGCAACAGAGGTCTCAGCAGAGAAGAACAGGTGTACCATGCCTGCTGTCTGTTTTGAGCAGAGAGAAGTGGCTCCAGATGAGAAGGCGCCAGCAGAAAAACTCTAGCAATGTGAAAAAAACAGGCTGTTTCATCACACAGAATTGTTTGTGAAGGAAACCAAGAACCAGGCAGTGTGGGAGGGGGTCAGGGGTGAAAATTTAACTATTGGGTACAATGGACATTATACAGATGATAAGCACACTAAAAGCCCCAACTTAAACATTTGAGAAGACATCATGCAACATAAACATTTGTACCTTCCTGATATTCTGATACAAATAATAATAAAAGTGATAAAATAAAACATTTAAAATATGAGACAGAAATCATGCTTTTTCACTGAAAATATTTGTATTATTAATAAATGCCTAGCAGGCAGATTAATATTGAGATGGAGTAAAAGTGTTTTCAAATTAAACCTAAGTAATATAATTGCAGAAAAATGGAATTGCTCTGTCCGTATCCTTAATTTATTTTAAAATAAAATGTATATGATAAAATATGTCTGAATTTCCAAAATATGTGGCATAAAGCATATATAGTGAATGTTCTATTTTATACTATTAAAAATTTTTAAATCTCAAACAAATAACCAAATATATGCTCAGAATAATTAAAGTCACCCCCAAAATAAAGAATCTGAGAAAGAAATTGAATACTCAAGTGACTGTGAATACATTCCTCCTGAATAATATTTGCCCCAATAGCTAAGCAGTCAGGAAATGTTAATTAAAAAATGTAAAGGTTCAAGGAGAAATCTTGAACAATAATTGAATATAAATATATTGAAAACAAATGAATATTTATATTAAAAAGCAGTAATGCAAATATTCCAGTTGCTTTCTGAAATGCTTACTATAATTTTTGAAAAACTGATTTTATACTACAAGGAAGTTTTATTCACTCCTCTACTTACTATGTCTTGGCATCTGTTTTTGCTTCTATGTGAATCTGAACTCAATTACAACACACTATTAATATTATCAGGTGTCACTTGCTGGCAGAAGAGAATTATGCTGTGACTCAGAGTAATTTTAGATTATCCTGTGCTGTGTGGTTTCTCTAAGTATTTTTTTGGTTTGTAAAATACCTTTTGGATTTTCCACCAACAAAATATTTTCCATCATTTCATCAGATACACTAATATGATATGAACAATATTATTATTCAACACATCATTCAATTCCTTTTCTTTTCATCATAGGAATTAAAGCCATTCTCTATAATTTTTATTTAAACATTATTTTAAAAAATATTTAGATATCTTTGGAATTAGACTTAATTAATATGATGAGTAGTTAAAAATGCTGAGTCTGTCTTGCTACTTATCAGGTCCCATTTCCTGAACTTAAATACACCTATGATGCAATGTATTAGCCATCATATACATGAGGAAAGTAAATATTTAAAAATTATTTGCCTACTTTGTTCAGGGGTTAGAGTCCTTGTTTGGAGTCTATAGCAAGTGAGATCTAAATCTTTTTCTTTAATTTGTTTTTTATTTCAATTAATAGGAGGGTACTAATTTTTCAGTTACATTGTTCTCACTTCCAGGGCAAGTTCCACTTGTAAAAGAGCCCCTTACCCTGATGGCATGTTATACACCCTCACAATGTGCACATTAGGTGGGATCCCACCTCAAGCCCTCCCTCAACCCTTAAGTCTGTTGCTAATGTCTAAGAATTTCAGGATTATCCTAGGCAAATGTAAACAAAGAGCTATGCAACAGGAATTAGTCAGACCACTAAGTTGAGAGTTGGGAAAGAATTCTTCTTAGTACAAAAGAAAAATCATCTCATTATTTGGGGTTGCAAAATGCCATAATGTATATAACCCACAATGAACTTTTATTGAAACCGTACAAGCATTTTTGTCCCATTTCCTTTATGAAGACTCATGTAGACTATACAGCAACAGTCTGGACAAGAACAGAGTTTGCAAACAGCTTTCTGCTACTTTACATACAGTAGCAAATCTGGAAGATAAGTGAATATTTGGTATTCGACACAGAAAGACCTACAGAGCCACCAAGAGTGCCTAAAATGTTCCAGAAACACCAGAGAGAAGTGGGGTTGGAACTGAGGGAGTAAAATTGAGCAAAATAAGACAAAGTAACCTCAAACAGGTAGGGGAAAATGGCCTTCACATATAGCCTTGTAGGTGACTGGAAGCACTTGGCCTTTTATTCTGACTCAGACATTGAAGGGTTTACAGCAGTTCAACTGGATGCATGTTTTTGTAGTGTCATTCTGTATTCAGTATTGACAATGGACTGGAAGGAGGGGGCAAGAGACGAAGCAGAAAAACCTATTTGTAAAATATAATATAAAAGTGAGATGTGATAGTACCTGGGGTTGGGATATCAGAAGTGGACAGAGAAAGAAGTGACCAGTTTCTTCAATTGCTTTGTGTAGACAGAGAGCTGTGAGGTGGCAGGGCCCCCACAGCTTGGGAGAACGTCCAGAGGACGAACCCTCCTCTACTGAACCTATTCAGCAGATAACAACATATTTTTTTCTAAGCTTCAACTATTAACCCGGCAGAAGAAAACATGTTTTCTTTAAAACTTTAGCTTTTAACTTCACAGCTGCACTTCAAAGCAGTCATGTACATTTTCCAGCTAATCTTGTAGATATGTAGGATTGCTCATATTTTAGAGGTCACACAGTAATAATAGATTATGTTTACCTGGGAATTTGTGCCTGTTTCTCTTCTCATAATTAAATGTGTCTTACTTCCTTGAAAAACAATTTTGTACTGTCCTTAAACAATTTTGTCCTTAAAAATAAAGCTGTTTAGGCACTCGGGTGCTGGTGATAGAGAAAAATACCCCCGTCCTCCCGATCCTATCTCTGCCTCTCAATTCCACCTCTGTCTCTCGTGTCTTTGTTTTTTGTATTTTATTTCATTATTTCTCACTGATACCACTCTGGCTCATTTACTTTTCACGCTGGTTCACGAGAGCTTTGAAGATAGAATCCAATAGGATTTGCCTGTGAATTGCAATGATCCCAGGAAAGGTAATAGGGATAATTTCAAGATTCTTTTCCTAAATAAATGGAAAATGGACCTCACGTTACTTTAAATTGGGGACAGAGAAGCAGAAGGAGTAGGTTTGTGATGCAATGTTTGGCTCATGTGTGGAGAGGTCAAGTGCAAACTTGTATTGGTAGAACTCAAGTTCTTAGTCATGGATGGCATCTCTCTACACCTGTCGGTCTCTATCTTAGAACCTTCAAAGCTGACAAACTAAAAACAATCAGCCTGGTGATTTTGAGCTTTTGAATACTCTCCTTATCCTTGACCACACTGCTTGTGGAGAAGTCACCACTGGGACTCTGGGATTGTTTCTACTATTTCATTTTTGCCATGTTCAACTCAGTATTCTCCATAAACAAAAAGACTATTATTCTTCTGCTCTGTAGGCTTCAGGTGAAAGGAATAACTTTTGACTGATAATTATATACTGTCCATTCTCTAATAGGATTTAAGTATTTGAAGGGCGGGCTTATTTTAAACTCCTTTTATCTCCAAAATTTCCATGTCACACATATTGAAAAGTTCAATGCACACTTGAAAATATGAACAGATATTCTGTGTGTGTGACATGATGTAATCATACTAGTGATGTGAGAAAGACAGGGTTCCACATGGCCAGGAGTTGAATCAGAGGAGTACATAGCAATGGGAGAAAAATTAAAAAATGAAATCAATAAAAGGAGTAATTCTTGGTCCCGGGGTAGACATTTAGCAGGAATAACTCTTGGTCCATGGACAGACATTTAGCATAGAATAAAAAATTAATTGATATTAAATGCCAAGAGTTAAGAAGCTACTGAACAGAAGAGACAAGAGATTCAACATTGACTAACTGTAAAGGGTTTAGTCAGAAATCAATACTATGGACATAAATTGAGGGTAAAATCAGATACCTATAAATTATTTCTTTCAATAACCATCCCAATTTTCTGTTTTTTCTTGATCTCTGCGCTTTTATATAAAACTACTTCTTTTATGAAATATAACCACCATCTTGCCAAATGAAATTGGGCCACATCCTATACTTACTTGTAACTATGATTCTTCAGTAGGATTAAATAGGTGGTCATAAATGAAGATGGCCATATGTAAGAATAGATAGTTTTGTGAGAAATTAAAAGAAGAATTTGACAAAGAAAAGGGAACAAAATTGTAATTGTTCTGACTTGATTTTTATGGTATATGATGAAATGCTTTCCTTACTCAGGGCCATAAGCCTTGCTCTCCCAGAGTAAGTGGGGAGACATTTGCCACCGGTTTTTGAATGCTTTCACAAGTTTTGCCTCTTGGAAATAATTGTTCTAGTTTAAAGCATGGGCCTTTGCTCATTCCTCTTGATATGAAGAACTAGTCAGGAGTCAAATGTACCCCCTACTTTTTTTACACTAAAAGAACTCCAGTTTCTTTCAATAACCATCTCAATTATTTCTTACTAGTCCCAGCTTCAAAAGAATATTGTTACCATTATATGCATTTTTTTCATACATAGTACCTACTGAAATACATTCTGGACAACTTTGGTTAATTCTGCCTTCTACTTTCTTTCACACCATATAATAAAATATTCAGTGTTTTTATCTTATAGTCCAACAATACTTTGAGGATATTCATTTGAACAATCAGATCTCACTACTGTCAGTTTAGTTACAACAGTTTACATTCTGCAGACAGTAGTCCGAAAATCACCTTCACTAAAGTAAGGACAAGCTTCTTTTGTTATTGTTATCTTGTTTCTTTGTTCCTTGACATTTTGTTTTGATTTTCATTTCTTTTTTTTTTAGGTGTTTTACATTCCCCAATGATTATGAAGCTGCACGTCTTAAATTTCTCAAGCATGAGGACAGAAGACACACACACACACACACACACACAGTGTGTATATATATGCCCCACCGCCTACAGACACACATATCCAGGTGAGTGCTTTAAATAAATGGATGCCTGGAAAGCTCAATGTAAATCAGATCAGAATTCTAAGAGGAAGCTTGCTACCACAAAGAATTATGCTGAGACTTTTATTGCAATATACTATCTTTTCCTGATGATACTATCTTTTGCTTTTATCTAGGTTTTCTTATTCTTTTTTTTATTTTTATTTATTTTTTTTTTTGCTTAAAAACCATATATCATACAACTTTAGTAAATAATAAATACTCATTGAAATCTTTGGGCAAGACGTAAGAATTTACAAGAATGAAATGCTTTTTGGGATTTCACTGGGTTGATTACTATTGTATAAACCTGCTAGCTATAGTTTTATTAGGTAGTCATTATATGGGCGTCCCTAGTTATTAGCGCTGAGCACTATGAAGCTCAGATAAACCAATCTCTGCTCTGGAGACATAAAAATCTAGTAAGGAAAACATTTCAATAAGAACTAATTAGAGAAGACAGAAACTAATATCATGCTCATTGACTATAGAGAATAAATATAAAAATCACTAGAAATCTTTTAAACTGAAGAAACCATGAGAGAGAATGTGTCATTTGGAAGATGCTCAGGAAGGATGGTTTGTATAAAGAAAGACTTGCAAAAATGCCCCCGAAAAAATAAGGGGACAATGAGGGTTGGGTGGGTTAGGGTTGAGGAGATGAAGAGGCCCCTGCCTTATAGAGAGAGTTTGTAATAAAGAAAAGTAGAATCAGTTTACATTAGTTAAGAGTGAGCTCAAACAATGGACAACACTTTACATATTTGAAGAGAGAGTCAGAAAGTAGCCAAAATGTTTAGAAACAATTATAATGTGCATACTGAAGAAAAACAAAAGAGGCAGGAAGACCAGGGATTGAGCAATGGCCTTAATTTAGAGGCGAAGATGGTCCAGACCAGCGGTTCTCAACCTTCCTAATGCCTCCTAATGCCGTGACCCTTTAATACAGTTCCTCATGTTGTGGTGACCTCCAACCATAAAATTATTTTCGTTGCTACTTTATAATTGTAATTTTGCTACTGTTATGAATTGCGATGTAAATATCTGATGTGCAGGATGTATTTTCATTGTTACAAAGGGGTCACAACCCACAGGTTGAAAACTGCTGGTCTAGACTGAGGAGATACTGATGGAGAATTAGGAGGCCAGTAGACATTACCAAAGACATCAGTTTCAGCCTCTTGTCATATGCATGCATTCTCCTACCCTTCCATAACATCCACGTCTGGACCCTCCAACTGAAGCCTTCTCACCCATCTGTACCCTTTCAAAACTAGAATGTAAGCTACAAGAATCCAGGGTCTAGCCTGTTTCATTAACTGCTACCTACTCGGTACCTAAAGGAATACATGATGCACAGCAGATCAACAAATATTTTTTGAATTTATTTACCATTTCAAAATAAAGTTTAAGATCTATCTTCCTTTTATACCTTTTCCCATTTCTTTCAGGAAACAAAGTGGCAACTAATGGGGAAAACAGGATTCTAGAATCAAGCAGATCTCTATTCAATGATTGACTGCCACTTACAAGTGTTTTAATTTGGACTAACTCAACTTTTCCAACTTTTCAGTTTTCTTATTTGTAAAACAGAATAGTGTTCATCTTGCATTTGTGTTATGGGGCTCAGAAATTATAGATGTATGCATACATCATCTAATTATTAAATTAAATTATAGCATACACTCAGGTTCATGTTAGTTATCCAATCTATGCCTGCTGTTATCTAACAGTGAGCATCACTCAATCAAGCTCTCTTTACATCTGTCCAATGTTGTGTATATCTGAATTATACCATTTCTCACTTTGTATCGGATGGTATGATGTCTATCTTCTCTCCCTCCATGCACGAACTTTTTACTACGTTACTCATTTCTTTAATGCATCTAGAAAATTTCTTTCACAATCCATCACAAGCCCCATCTCAGTAAAATCTCGTTTGATTAGACTTCAGTACTTTGTTCCAATGTCACAACTTCTACTGTTATATCTTAGAAGTATTTATGTTCACGTTTGTCTTCATTTCTGAAATATAACCTCTATAACGACAAGGATGGGCATTCTCGGTGCCTGAGGATGAGATAAATATGAAAATTGTGAAATTTCATGACACAGTATATGTTGAACAAGTGGAAATTAAGAACAACACATGCCTATTGGAAGATGCCTATTAACAACAACAATGTCTACTGGAAGATGTTAACTTCAACAGAAATTACTCTTAAAATGAGAGCAGTAATTCTTAGTAATTTCTTAGTAACTACTGAACAAAACTAAACTCTGGCATGAACTCTGTCCTGTTACGAGTTTTGATTAAGAAAATCAAGATAACCTGAGAGGTTGAGGAACAAGTCTTATTTATATTTTTTATACACTTTTTTAAATATTGCAAAATAGTGGCTACTGCATTCTACTTGAGTTTAATTTATGCACTTTTTATTAGTTTCTGATTCTAGGAATTACTGATCATAGGACCTTATTTTGTCAGTCAACAACACCTACTGAGCTCCTACAGTGTACAGAGCAAAGAGGCTGGTGACACTGATCACTAGCTTGAAGATACTTGTCTCCTCTGAAATCAGCAATCTATTCAGATAGACAGGAATGATGAAAAGAATGTATCTAGGGTCACTTTCACATCACATTCTCAGATAAGGTTGGTGCTTTAATGATATCACTATGATAAGTGATATCAGTTAACACTGTTAAACAAAATTCTTCAGTTTTCATCTGTTGTTGGTGGAATAAGCAAATAACTGGATTTCATTTTCATAGTAGCTATGGGGTTAGCCACAATGACTAATGATATGTATATACATATATGCATATACATATATACAATCATACATATATGCATATGTATTTGTGCATATATATATATATTTAAGTAAATTTTCCTTTACTCTTGAATCTAAATTTAGTAATCTACTTGAACTGAATGGTGATATCTAATGAAATATTGCAGGGTATTTAAAGATTTCAAAAATCTATTCACATATTTGAAGAAACACATCGATTTTTCCTGGAAAGCAAGTGTGTTTTTTTTTTTTTTTGTAGAGACAGAGTCTCACTTTATCACCCTTGGTAGAGTGCTGTGGCGTCACACAACTCACAGCAACCTCCAACTCCTGGGCTTAGGTGATTCTCTTGCCTCAGCCTCCCGAGTAGCTGGGACTACAGGCACCCGCCACAATGTCCAGCTATTTTTTTGTTTGTTTGTTTTGCAGTTTGGCTGAGGCCGGGTTTGAACCCGCCACCTTTGGTATATGGGTCCGGCGGCCTACTCGTTGAGCCACAGGCACCGTCCTGGAAAGCAAGTGTTCTTAAGCACATTATATCAAATCCAGATCTTATTTTTCAATAAAATAAATAGAATACTTTGTCTATTAAAATTATATAAATCTATATTTTCAAAGTATAGCCTCTAGTAAGCAGGAAATTCTGAATAAGCAGAACAATATTTCATTATTTATTGATTTGCATCTATCAAAAATGAGCCCATGTTATTTTATTTTTAAGTGAATGATATTTGTAAAATGTGGCTATTTTAATTCTCTGATGACAGCAGATAAATATATTCTTCATTATTCTTTAATACTGGTTTACAAATATTGGGGGAATAAATCAATTTTTAACATTATGCTACATTCACCTTTTAACATTATGTAATTTGCTTTTGGTACATGGTTTATTAGTGTGAGAACCCAATAACATTAAGAAGGACATTTAACAAAGGAAAAATTGCTTTAGCTTGCAACCTTTGTAAAAAGTAACACAAATTAGGTAGCTGTAACTGCCTAACAACATCCAAACCACATTGTGCAAATGTAAAGTCAACATGATAGTTAACAGAGAGGAGACTTTAGTCAAAAGGTTACCAGTAGACCCCAAAGAAAATGACCAATATTCCTCCTAAAACCAATGCTTTAACTGTCAAATAGAATTATAAGGCCTGCATAAAGATGTGTAAACCAAAGAGACAGTAGCTGCAGTGTGCCTGGAAGTGGCTAAGCTTCCAAGCAAATCAGCCCTATTAGTTCCTGTTCATGATTTAAATTATGCTATTTTATCTCTTCATAACATGCAGCATTATTTTACCCTCACATTCCTAGGCATTTGAGCTTCTGCTGACATAAATGCATTCCCAATATAGAACGTTACAGCAATCTTCTGCTAGATTTTTAAGCCCATTTGTGCATTTATTTTTCAAAATGCCTTTTTTGAACCTTCTAACTGTGAGAGGGCTGGGAAGGTAGTGTTGGAATGAATGAATACTTGTTTTGTAAAGTGACACTAGACACTTGATCTACCGTTAAAAAAAAAAAAAATCATAGCCTCCTACCTTGAAAACAAACATCTCACGGCGAAGAATAGCTAGAGTGTTAAAGTTCCCATCACAGATGTTGGGTTTGGCTCCAGGATAGGAGGGTCTGCCCGTGGGAGGCCGAGGAGGTTTCGGCCTGTCATGCTTCCTTGGGTCAGCTGGAGGAATAGAGCGGTGTGGGGGCACTGTCGGTAGAGGTCTCGTAGGTGGAGGGACCTTGTCAGGTGGACCTTTTGAAAATATGAGGACAATGCTTGGCTCACTTAAAATTGCAATAGTGCTGGAAAATATACTACAGAGAACAATCACTTACCAGCAAAAGGCACAGACTGAGTGAGCTAAGAGGTCTGTCAGATTGTATATTTTCTGGAAAAAAACAAACCATCTGACCGAACAAACCATTCCTAAGTCTGTCTGAAACTGTCCTTATCATGCTAGAGCCTAAATCCGAGTAACTAGGCTTTCTTTGTTAATTTTTAATGATTTTTTTTATAGCTTCGCCACTGTTTTTTTGGGGGGAAAGCTGCTTTCAAATCTTTTTTGGAAGTAGATGGTGTATAAATAATAAATAAATGAAAATGCATGTCACAGCCATGCATGTAAGCTTCACCAAATTAATCCTAGATTTTGATAGACTATGATTCTATGCAAGTATTTTCTAAAGAAATAGTAACTAATCAGTTTATTCTACTCTATGTCTCCAACCATATGACCTTTTACTGACTTTCACTCTTTTCTTCTAATGAAACATTTTGACAAATTGCTAGAAGAATGTTGCATTTAAATACTGAATTTAAAATACCTATTGATTAAAACACCACTAGTAAAATATTAATGTGAAGAGTATTTCTTAAAAGAACTTCTAAATCAAGCCAAAGTTTACATGTGTAATTTGGTACAGATATTAAGCATCATTTGTAATTTGGTACAGATATTAAGCATCATTTGTTAAGGGATTTATGTTTCTAAAAAGAAAGACAAAGCTATTAACACTTAATTTTTATGTATAGGAAGAATATTGCTTTGCAGAGCTTGAGTCCAGAATACTAATTCAGGAGGTCATGAGAAAGAGACTTCTCTCTTTTAACCACTTATGAGAAATTTCTGAGGAGACACATTTAGGCCTAGAACAGCTCAATTCAACATCGGTGACATTTAGCTTTGAGTTTGAGTCATTTCTCTCCTTTTCGTATCCTAAAAAAATAAGGAGAAGCACAAACATTGACCTTTTTTCAAATATAAATTTTAAACCTGTGAGAATGCTTACCATTGAGATATTGAAATCGAAAAACTAATGAACGCAAAACAAATTAGTGATCTTGAGCTATGCTGTTTAAAAATGCAAATGGCATCTTCTAGATACTAGATATTAACATAGAGATAGCACACATTTGTCTTTGCATTGTAAAAATAAAAGCTTAACTTCATTAATTTAGTAAAGCATTATTTGCTACATGTAAATTATAAATGTCAAGTTCTTAACAATTATGTGTGAAATGAATGTCTTTATAAAGGTCAATCACTGCATTGAGGGAGTTAGGATTATGGTAAATATGCCTAATAGTCTTTCCTTTATTCTCTTAATTTGCATTCATTGACCAATTCCCATAAATAAAAATGCTATTACTCTACAAGAAATTTATTTGGCACTGTGTTAATATATTTAACCACTTGTTAACTTTCACTCCAAGTCAGTAAGTAATTATAGGACTTTGGGGTCAATTTGTGATATCTATCACATGAAGGTATTTTCTGGATGTTCATAAGTGCTTTGTCTAGGAACTATTTAATACAATGATCAAATTTCAGTCTATCAGTTTGTAATAAAGTCTTAGCATTTTATGTTCTTCAGTTTTTATCTCTTTCTTATACTTATACTATCTATCTTAAAAAAGAAAGCACAGCAGGAATCCAGGACCTCACTGCAGGATGAAGCTAAGAGCAACAGTGGTAACCTACCATAAATCTTCTGGATGCCTTGCAAGTCATCATTAGGCAGTTTGAAGTTGTCTGTTTCCATGTACTGATAAAATGGAGCCATGATGGCTGTGGGATCATTGGAATGTTCCAATCCCAGAGCATGTCCCAGTTCGTGAACTGCTACGAGAAATAAGTCATTTCCTGTGTGAATGAGAAGAAAATAAGTTATTGTAACCAACATTCAAATATAGAGTTGAAGAGGACAATTTGGTGTTATCAAAATTTCATTCAAGAAAAATAGTAGGGTCTCTTTACTTCAGTATGTTTTTATCATTTCCTACTGGCTAAGTCCAATTTCCTTCTTTTAAAAAGAAGTAGGGGGCAGAGGTGGTGATGATTAAATCAGAAGATCAGAAACTAGAAGGGAAGAATAAAAAGTAAAAGTCTCTTCATCAGAAATGGATACAAGTGCTGTAAAAACCCCTCCCGAATATAAAGTAGACAATATATAATATCTTACATTTATGAGCTTCATATGTAATATAATAACAACAACTCAGTAAAAAACAGGGAAGATACCATCCTTACTTTTATACAGAATTAGGGCACAGGTCTTGTCAGGAAGAGCAGAGCTGTGATACAAATTCAAGATACTACAACTTTCAGATTACAGCTTTAATTTCTTATTATCTGAGATCTTGGGAATACTGTAGTATGAAATAAAAGCCATCAGCTAATAGTCATACTAGCTAGAATTCTAGTACTGGCTCTATAACTGACAATTCTAATTAATCCATATATTTACCTTAAAGCTGCTGTTTCTTACTGAAAATCCTCATCTGTGGTAAAGCTGCACGGTCAAATCCGTTTGGTAAAAACTCTCCAGAGATATTTGATGTGACTCTGGGCAATCACACCCATACTTATGACCTCTACAGGTTGCCCACTCCTGTATTATTATTTTTTTTTCCACTCCTGTATTATTATACCTACACTCACTCTGAAGAAAATGGGTGGTCCTACATCTATATTTGTTAATTCTAAAAATTTAGTTTGATCATATGAGCATCAAATGGGTGGGGCTACTATATTTCTATGAGTCATGTTTCTAAGTGAAAAGTTTAACATGATTAAATATAAAGTTTAGAATTCACATGGATGACCTCCTAGTAATACACATAATTTCAATGTGTATCACTTTTAAGAAAACTCTTTCCAACCATTTTTATAATGTAATATTGTAATTCTTTTGGGAGGAATATTTCTAAACCCAAAACCAGGTGAACAACTAAATTTCTTTCTCCTTGGAGTAGTGCGACCTAGAGGAATGGATGATGTCACCAGGCTGCTTCTGTGTATGCATCAGCAAATCAAAAACAAGCCATTGAAACAATACTTCCAGGGCCCTGTCCATGTAAAAACTTAATGGAACATGGTTAATGGGTATCACCAAGGGAGCAAATTATATTCACAGGAGGAGAAGGTGGGGGCGGGGAACAGAAGGAGAGAGAAAGTTGTTCATGAAGACATAGGGGAACTAGGCCAGCTTTTGCAGGTTATGTAATTTAGGGCTTTGTCTCAGGAGATACAGGTGAGAGACAGAAGTAAAAGGAAAGAAGCTTCAGTCATTTTTAGATATAGAACATCTAACTCACCTCGGAAGGGAACAATTCCGTGATTTCATATCAGACAAACCTTTACTAAGATACAAATCTGATACGTATCGATAAGGCTTATCACTACTCCATACCCAAAAAGGATGAGTAAACCTGAGCTGGAATGTGCTATCACTGGACTACGAGCAAAAGAAAATCTATCAAATAGAAAAAAGACCAATGAAAATCAAGGCCATTAAACTAAAAGCAGGAGACATAAAAGTTGGCGTTCATATTTACCACAAACAGCCAGTCTCAACTGAGTTTGGCAAGAAGACAGTGCTGATTCAGAAAATCACATTAGGCCCTCTTGGTCTTCTTTTGGTAAAAGTGACTTTTCGGTCAGAAAGTCCCAATGTGCACTTACAGGGGTCATGTCTTGTTCTTGATTTTCAAAAGGAAAAATAAATGCAACCTTTGCCACCTTCCTCCTTGTGTATCAGATTCCCTTCACAAGCAAAAAAGGACCCTAAAATCTGTTTCTACACAAACATGGAGGAACTCACTCTTAGGCAGATAAATTTTGCTTTCAACCGTGCACTAAACTTTTGTCATTTAGCCTAGCTGAATTATTAAAATTACTTCAAATCGCTCACAAGAAAATAGTATCTCGGTCCCAAATTTCTTGTTTTCCTTTTTGGCTAATAAAAGAAATAGAAAAAGACAGTAACACAGATCTAGTAGCAAACTGGTCTTAACAGCCAAAGCTTTTCAAGTTAATAGGTCACTACAAAAGTTTTGAGATAGACTGTGTTACAGGCCTTTATTTCACTTCACAGTGAAACACAGTTGACAGTGTCCTTTCCAATTCACTCATACACGTTTGAATATGCTTGGCTTATAGATGTTGCTGGGAGGACTTCATTTGTTTCTGTCTGTGTGGGTTTTATATTTCTTGATTTTAGTGTATCTCAAAACTTTCATAATGACCCATGTGTCTGTTCTTTTCAGATCTTTCAATTTTTTCCTAAGAATGGTGGTATCACTCCTTGCCTAAGAAATAAAGTCAGGCTTTAGAAGAAAATTAATAGGATAGGGATATGAACTTATGACCTTTTGAGTATGCCACAGCACTTTTAATCAGAAAGACTGGACAAGGGCTCCAAGGAATTACCATTCTTCAGATGATTGGCAATAATGCAATTAAACCTTACTTGCAGTTCACAACAGTTTAAAAGGGTAAGTTGTAAATAAAGCAACTAGGAATTGAATTCAACTAGGAACAAAAGTTGTTGGCACATGAAGAGTTTTAGACAATTAAAATTCGTCAGATTCTTTTTATTAATGATGAAAATAACTGCTCCTGTAACTTATCATTAATCCACATTATTAGAAATTCTCAGTTGTAATATGCCTTGATTTTATCACCATGTGGGCAACAAGGGAGAAATCAGCCTCTTGGTTCATAATACAGAAATAGTAACTTGCTTCTTTTGCAAAATTTTCCGTTTTGAATTTCATTCTTTCAATTGTGTCTCTAATCTCCTTTCCTTTGTATACCCCAATACAATTTTAGAATGCTGAACCATAGATTAGGAAACATAATTCATTATGTACCACTTTCCTGTTGTAATTATGTCACACTTTCCAGTTGTAAGTATGTCTGTATTTTATTCCAACCTCTTTTACCCTTCCATGTATTTTTATACACTGTTCCCTCTGCTGGCATATCCTGAATGTTAAAAAATGATTAAGTAGTATTTCATACACAAAAATTTTTGAAATTTTAACATTTATAGTCCTAAAAACCTACTCAAATATCAAGATATCCTCAGATGAGCAAAGTGTGCAATCCTGGGGGGATTGCTTGGATGAGGAGTGGAGACTGAATTGAGAAGTAGACACCATATGTCAAGTCTCCTGGAATCACCACATTAAAAGAACCAGTGAGATCACGCCTCATTACTCTATGACAGTAAAACTTTTCCCACTCCAGTTCTGGAAGACAGATGTGGGTGGTCCCCTTGTTTTGGTCACCTGACAAAACACCTTTCTCTCTGCAAAAAGCTGGTTGTGAATGATAGGTGAATCTAATCAGGTGTAGTCACAGTAATCATTAATTGAATTCTGAATTTTTCATTGACTTTCTTAGAATTTTGTCTTTTTTCAAAATACAGATGTTTCCATGTAGTTTTCCTGGTTGTTTGAGCTTTATAAATCATTTGTAGGGCGTCTTCTGAAACTTCCTGAAACTCAGTACTTTTGTTTTAATATATATCTTCTAGTTTGATTCTTTGTCAGAAAATCTTATTAACCCTTTAAAACAAAACTCAAAGTCACCTCCATGAAGCCTTCCCTAAATCCCCAGGTAAATTTAGTTCCTCTACATCTAGGCATCTTTGGCAGTTCTATGTAACTGGATTATAACACTTACCATAATTTCCTTGACAACTTTGGTATGTACCTGATGGTTAAATCTATCACAGAACAAATCTGATCACCTTTACAGTGTTAAATGTTTAAATATTGGAATTTAAATGTTGAAATCCATGTCTAGAATGAAAATTCAGAAATCAGCACCAAATATTTGATTAGCAGAAATTTCACCAGTGCTTAGTAGATGGATACTATGGCATGGATTTTCCTACTCCTCAGCCCTCTCAGACTGTACATACAGCTGGTTTCTCTACCTGAGAAACCACCGAGATATGTGGGAGGCAGCCTCCAAGATGACCCCAGTGGTCCTCACCTCCTGGTCTTCACTCTACATTGCAAGGTTCTATCATGTTGCTGTAGCACAACATTGTATAAGTGGTGACTTGACTTTCAAAGGTAGGTCATAAAATACATCCATCACTTCCATCTTCTCTCGCCCCCCACCCCACTTTCATTCTTCTTTTTCTCTCATTAATTCATTAATTGCTCTATATAAACCAGCTGCTATGTTATGCAGAGAGCCCTATGGAGATGACCATGTGGTGACAAGTGTGGCTTCCTACCAGTAGCATGTTGGAAGGGGATTCTCCAACTCCTCTGGATGACTGCAGCCCAGCCAACAGCAATACCCACGAGATCCCCTCAGCCACAGAATGACTAGGCTAAGCTGCTCCTCGATTTCTGACACTCAATACTATGTGAGATAATAAATTTTTATTTTTTTAAGCTGGTAAGTTTTGGGTTAATTTTTCAGGCAGCAATAAAAAAGTACTAGGGGATATTTTACCACCTTAACTAGTCTTCATTGGTTGTGATTAGGAGATAGCAAAGAAAAACTAAAAACAACTGAGTAGAAAGAAAGTTCCCATGAAGCATCTGAGTTTATACAGTAATCCTGAGACGAAATGGGAACTGAAATTTGTCCAATCTACACAGAAATATTTGGCATAACCCTACATCTGAAGGAAAAGTATGTGAATGGAAATTTCTAGAGGTGGAAATATCATCTGTTTCCCTGTCTCAAGCATTTTCTCACATCTGTAAAACCTGACACCTTGCACCTATGGCACTAGTCTCCTTGAGTGTCACTGAAAACAGCACCACTCTCTTGGTGGTCAGGAAGACTTGTTCCTGCCAGAGAGCCAGAGACCCTGGTAGACAGATCTGAGAAAAGAACAGAAAAGAAATACTATTTATTGAGCATCTATTACAAGTGACAAATGTCACTGAACTTGTTAATTAATTTATTATCCTCTCCTTTACACATAAAACTCTCAGAGGCTATGGAACTTGCTCAGTCAGGTAGCCTGTACAAGGCAGAGTTGGTATTTACATTCTGAGGCCCAGGTCCAAACAAAAGGTAGGTAACATATTTGCAAGAGAAGCTGATTTGGACGGGTTTTCACGTATCTCTTTCTGACATTACTATTCTTCCATGCAGCCTTCAGTCCCTCAGGTCCCTTGGTGCCCTTCCTTTGCCTCCTCCCTATACACCATTCTTGCCTTTTTTTTTTTTTTTACTAAGTCATAGCTGCGTACATTAGTGCAATCAAGGGGTACAATGTGCTAGTTTCATATACAATCTGAAATGTTTTCATCAAACTGTTTAGCATACCCTTCATGGCATTTTCTTAGTTATTGTATGAAGACATTTGTATTCGGCATTCTTGTAAGATTCGCCTGTACCCTTCTAAGATGCACCATAGGTGCGGCCCAACCGATTACCCTCCCTCCACATAACCTCCCCCCTCCCCTCCCTTCTCATACTCTTCTGTTATAATTGGGTTATAGCCTTCATATGAAACCTTTAAATTAGCTTCATAGTAGGGCTGAGTACACTGGATACATTTTCTTCCATTCTTGAGATACTTTGCTAAGAAGAATAGGTTCCAACTCTGTCCATGTAAACACGAAAGAGGTAAAGACTCCATCTTTCTTTAAGACTGCATAGTATTCCATGGTATACATGTACCACAACTTATTAATCCATTTGTGGGTTGATGGGCACTTGGGCTGCAATAAACATTCTGGTACAGATGTCTTTGTTATAATGTGATTTTTGGTCTTCTGGGTATATACCTAGTAAAGAAATTATAGGATCAAATGGCAGGTCTATTTTTAGATCTCTAAGTACTCTCCAAACCTCCTTCCAAAAGGAACATATTAGTGTGCATTCCCACCAGCAGTGCAGAAGTATTCCCTTTTCTCCACATCCACGCCAACATCTCTGGTTTGGGGATTTTGTCATGTAAGCTAATGTTACTGGAGTTAGGTGATATCTCAAAGTACTTTTGATTTGCATTTCTCTGATGATTAAGGATGGTGAGCATTTTTTCATGTGCCTGTAGGCCATGTGCCTATCTTCTTTAGAGAAGTTTTTCTTCAAGTCCTTTACCCATCCTGAGATGGGATCACTTGTTCTTTTCTTGCTAACACGTTTGAATTCTCTGTGGATTCTGGTTATTAAACCTTTCTTGGAGGCATAACTTGCAAATATTTTCTCCCATTCTGAGGGCTGTCTGCTTGCTATACTTACTATGTTCTT
>CAUYRH010042444.1:0-16749 GCA_963574655.1 Perodicticus potto | reverse complement strand
TTCCGCAGCCCACTTCTTATTGGCCTCGGGGCTTTTTACCGGCATTTTGCCTTTCTAAACCTTGGATACAACATATTTTTTTTTTTTTTTTTTTTTTTTTTTGAGACAGAGTCTCACTTTGTTGCCTTCAGTAGAGTGTCTTGGCGTCATAGCTCACAGCAACCTCTGACTTGGGCCCAGGTGATTCTCCTGTCTCAGCCTCCTGAGTAGCTGAGACTACAGGCACCCACCACAACATCGGCTATTTTTAGAGACAGGGTCTCGCTTTCACTCAGGCTGGTCCAGAACCTGTGAGCTCAGGCAATCCACCTGCCTTGGCCTCCCAGAGTGCTAGGATTATAGGCATGAGCCATAAGGCCCAGCCTGGTCCCCTTGTCTTTAAAATAATGGTAATAATTTTTTTCCCACAAGCTTTTAGTAAAAATTAAATCAACAATCACCTAATAAACACATGTATATGTACAAAAAAATTAAAAATGTTATTTATTAGAATTCAAAATAAAACATAATTACAAAACAAAAAAAGTTAAATCAATAATCCATGGCACATTGCTTCCTGTGTGATGATACCCCCATGATCGTTGGCTGTTACTATAGTCTTTTTTGGTGTCAAGGATCAATCTGAGTGCAGGTGAAGGTCAAAAAGTCCCAGCCAGAGTGGGAACCCTAACCAGCCAGAGTGGGAACGGTACATAGTCCTAGGGGGAGGGGATGGTAGTAAATGCGAGTGGTTTTCAGACAAACTAGTCTAGATGTGAGATCTGTTTTTGCAGCTTTCTAGCTCTTATTTTTGACAAGTTATTTAACCTCACTAAGCCTCGCTTTCTTTAACTATAAAATGATTATTCTAATAACACCTCCCTCATTAGCTTGTCACTATGCTTACATGAGAAAATGGCCATGGAATGAATACCATCATCTATTTCACAAAAAGCGCATAACAATGAGAATAGAACGACATTAATATTTATTTCTGAAACTAAATGTGGAATTTTAATCAGTAAAGGCTGTATATATTAACCATGTTTTGTCATTTGATAATACAGACATATAGAAATTCAATTTTAATACACATTTTGTGAATAATGTAACAGATTTAAATGTGTGTTATAATTATATCTGGCCTTTAAATTACATCTTACAAGAGCTGTTTCTTCAGGGGAAGGTTTTGAATAGCATGGTGGTATTCTATTTTTAACTATCAATTTAAGAGGTATATCCCACACCCGTGAGGAAAACGTTATTAGAAACTTTGATTATGGATTCTACATAGGTTCTTTTCTGAGATATAATTTTATTTTCATTCCTAACAGAAAATGAGACACTCTGTATATATATTCTTTCTTCCCCAACTCCCCTGAATGTCAATGCTCAAACTAATTAACAGGCACATAGTAAAGTTAGTGCAAAGTTTTATTGCTATGAATGATAACAATCCTTGTATTGTTGTTTAATTTCAAATGTAAATATGTATCCCTTTTTACAAAATACAGTGAAATCGCCATTTGCATCTCTTCCCCTGCAAGTAAACAGGACAGGCATTTCTGCATGATAACAACACACAAACAATTCCGTGCATTTGAGTTTTTAAGGACCTTTAAGGCTAATGATACCGTATTTTGAAAAGTATGTAATTGGTTATTTTAATTTTTCACCTTTCTGTAAAGCATGTTTTCGTGGCATTGCATACACAGAAACTTAACAGAAACCATCATGTTCATTATTTAGGCCACATTTTAATAGATCTTTACAACAAAGGAATTTTTTGTTGAAAGTATTAACTATGATTACTTTCCATGTCTATAACATTATAGATTTAATTATGATAATTCTACCAAATACCCAGAAATGAATCATGCGAGAATTGAAGAAAGTGATAGTAACTGGAAATTTTTGAAAATATTTTAAATTCTGGCCATTTCCCACCTACAGTAATAATTCCTATTAGTTCTTATAACAGAAAGAAACATGAAACTAACACTTACTGGAGTGAGAGTGAGAGATCCCACCCCATGATAGGCAGACATTTGTGAATAAACACACATGTAGGAGTGTAAAAAAAATAGCAACATCGAAAAGAGTAAATGGTATTCAAATTCTCATAAGGATAACAACAATACAAAAAACTTTAGTAAGTTTCCCTTATGTTATCATCAATATTTTTGACACTTTTTTGGGTCAATTTCTAGAAAGTAGTACTCTTTCCCAAATAGCAAGTAAGGATTCTTCATACTATATTTCTAATTTATTGGAAATGTTAAGAGTGGCAGTGTGCAGCGTAGTTGCTATATGCACAAATCAGTTAAGGGGCTTTAAAGATCATTGGTTGAACTGTCTCATTTTACACACGAGCAAACAGACCCGTAAGGTGACTTGAAGCGTGGAGGTCGTCCTGCGAGTTCCTGGCTGAAGTGGAAGTGGAATGTGTGTATTCAAGCCCTTCCTGTTTGCATCACTCCCTGGCCACTCTATATCGAAACATTTCTATCCTCTGGGTTTTTTCAAAAAAATTAAAAATATTTTCCACCAAGAAAATGACAAAGGTGACATTTTTAACTCTAGAACTTCTAAATCTAATTGTCAGTTCCATATGTTGAAAGCTGAAAAGGAATCAACTGCGGTATAGACATTTTTAAGACTTCCTGAAATACAGATATATACCTGTCACTCATTTCGAATCTAGGAAACTACATTAATGAATAGAGGTGTAAACTGTCATAATTAGCAAGATTTTTTTTAAAAAATTATCACTTTGTTCTAGGACATGTTTGAATATTTAATACATATTAATTTATTGAGTCTTTTAAACAATTCCATACAATAAGTGTGACTATTACCTTACATTCAACTGATGGTACAACTGAATTACAAAGATTTTAACTAAATTTCCCAGGGTCACACTGCCTTACTGTGTTGGAGGCTTTTGAAAAAATATATTACTAGAGTAGTACAATAATACAATTCCTATAAAGGCATTTTATAAATTTAAGGCACACAAATTGACCCTTCGTTTACAGTCTGTAGACAGGAAAAGTAAAAACAGCCAGTGCTATTCTTGGAATTTAATATACAGATTTATTTGCAGAGATACAAAATGATCACAGGAGGATTCTTCACTGCATCAGCATAATGGGAACATGTAGAAATAACCCAAATGTCCAGCATTTGGGGATGAATTAAATAAATTACAGCACAAAAAGAAAGAACATTTTGCTTCCTGTTTAATCCTAAAATGTTCTTAGGTCCAAGACAGCATCAGTTTTAAAAGCTGAGATACTCAATGTCATTACTAATCAAAGCTTCAAAATTCACTTGAATGCATTTTCTTTTTCCTCCACTTCTAGACACCGGAAGTGGAAAGGCACATATGTAATGTATCCCCGCTGTCCTTGCTGGTCAGCCCTGGGCCGGGATGGAGGAGGAACCGCCTCAGGAAAGGCCTCCCCCCAGCTGCCAGGCCGGCCAGGGCCCCTCCACCCAGCACTGGGCAGTGGCTTAAAACTGCTGCTTTTCCTCTTGGGGGTTTCCATGGTTTATTGAAAATATTTACTCTTGCTGGGCATTTTCACCCGCAGGTCCTCCCTTTGATAAATGGGTCTTCTTCAGCCCTGGTTTTTGCAGCTGCATTACGAATTCAGAGGGGTCCCCCAGACATCAGCAGCGTCTCTCTCCAGGTACCCTGGGACAGCATCTGAGAAAAGCAGGCCGCCTTGGGTGGCCCATACACAGACATTCGGAAATACTCACATTGCTCCAGCAGATTCTAGAGCCCCCTGGCCCCAGCACCCTCTCTGCGGTCATCGTGACAGAACACAGCCACCAGCTTCTGGCACGTGTGGTTTGCCAGGGGAGTTATACGGTGTCCACCGGGTCTGCGACATGGTTAAGCCAGATGCTAAGCTTTCCACCTGGCTGCATTCTCACCAAAGCTGATACTCCTAGGGTTGATAGAGGACAGTGGTGCCCCAGCCAGCTTGGGGGAGCTGAGGAACGGACCTGCTCCCAAGGCGGTGTTGGTGCGTTGGCAGCCAGCAAAGGAACCAGCGGCCTGGAGGGTAGGTGGGGGGCACAGGAGGCCCCAGAAGCCGGAGAGGCCAGACAACTGCTGGGGAGACACCAGAACCTTAGGTTTCCTGCCCCTTATACTTGTGGCTGAACAGGGAACCCCTATTTCCTAGGCCGGGTCAATTTCATGTAAATTTCCTAGGCCTGGGAATGAAGGGGATTGTAGCCATTCATTTGTCCCAGACAAGTCCCAGTCATGCTCCAGACACGCTGAATGTAATTACCGAGGGCCCCACGTGACTGTATATACCCCTAGACAAAGACCCCGGAGACAGAGAGAGACAGAGAGAGAGAGAGAGAGAGAGCGCTTTTCTCTCCCCACTTGGGTTTTCTCTCCCTGCCGGGACTTTGGTTGTTTTTGTATTCTTTTCTGTAAATAAATCCTGTCTTACCACTGATCTGTGGTCTGAGGATTCATTCTTTGAATCACCAAGACCAAGACATACTGAAGAGAGAAATCCCGGTATCAGGGTGATGAGGGAGAGGATTCCCTACATCACCCGTTGGGGTAGGGAGGTGGAGGCAGTAGGACTAAACCTCTCCACAACCTACTTTCTCTCTTTATAAGTCTTGAAATAATGGGCCTCCTTTCAAATGTGGTATCTGATCTCATGAAACAGAAATTTAAAATGGGGCAATCACAGCTCCCCGCGGCTCTTGAGAGGCTGAGGGCCATAAAAATCCAGGGCGCGGGGCTCTGCTTTTAGCTCTGATTGTAATTCCGCAAGTGACCTCCAGAGCGGAGCTCTCCACCGTCATTCCAGATACGAAGGACATGTCTGCGAGGAAGAGCCACGTGATGTATTTTTAACTCGTAACAAATTGTTTGTTTAACAAATATTTTTCACATAAATACATATTTTTGGTTATTAAGTATAAAATGTCTGATTTCCTTATGTACTAATTTCAACAGTTGATATCTGACATTACACTCTGATGTTTTTTGTTGTTGTTATTGTGCAAGTATATTTTCATTCTTTCAAATGCACATGTCGGCATTTTTTGGAGGATAATCATTTTTTGGTGATTATCCTCCAAAAAATCTTTCAGAGTAATTTTTATTAAACCATGGATAAATCAAAAATTTGTGCTATTTTCTAGTCTCAATTCTGTTGTGGAACCAATCAGTGCACACAGCTCAAATATCAACGAAGTGTTGGAAAGGATGTGGGTGATGAATGTACAATATGCGGATGGTTTGAAAAGTTCCCTTCGGGCGATTTTAATCTTGAAAATGAGCCACGTGGGTAACCTGAGACCACCGTGGATAATGATGAGTTGGAAGCTTCCACGAGTCCATCTAGATGCACCAGTGAATTAGCAGCAAGGTGTGACAGTGCTGCTTCAACAACCCTGGACCATTTGAAACAAAGCATCAAGGTGAAGATGCTGGATAATGGGTTCTGCATGAATTAAACGGAAGGTTAAACAGAAATCGCCTGGAAGCTTGCCTTTTTTTGCTGTCACAACATAAAGGTGAACCATTTCTACACGATATTGCTACCTGTGATGAAAATGGATTCTTTTTGTCAATCGCAAGAATTTGGCACATGTTTGGACAAAGATTCACTGCCAAAACACAGCCCAGAATGGAATATTCATGAGAAAAGCTAACTGTGTCTGTTTGATGGCCCAGCACCGGTATTAGCCGCTACAGCTTCATGAATCCTTGTTAATAGATTATAAGGTATGTACTGAAACCAGTTGGACAAAATGATGAGGATGCCTGTGATTCAAGCAGCTGAGATTGGCAACAGAGACAGGCCAATACGCTTGCAAGACAGTATTTGAACACATGTCACACCAACAATGCTGCTCAAACCAGAGAAGATGGACTTGGGAACTCTGTCATCCACTGTATTCACCAGACCTTGCATCAACTGACTACACTTCTTCCAGGCTCCGGACCACTTATTGCAAGGAAAATTATTCAATTCTCAACAAGCTGTGGAAAACACCTTTCATCATGATTTTATTATGACTTTTTCTCCAGACTTCTTTGCTGCTGGCACAGACAAACTACCATTAAGATGGCAAAACTGTGTAGACAGTTCAGGCACACACTTTGATTAACCATACTGCTTCATGTTTAAGATAAAATAAACTAAACTTCTGTTTTGAAATTGGACATTTTATATTTAATGACCTATAAGAGGTATATAGATATATATAATAAAAGTATATATTTTGAGTTCTGTAATCAGAAAGGCATCTGGAAATGAAGATAAAGTCTTTGAAGACTTTAATTAAGATAAACTCTTTTAAAGTCTTTACCTGAAATATATTCAAATTTTTTAATAGGATTGAGTTGGAATGTCAACCCCTTAGTGACCATTAAGTGTTGCTCTCAGTACAGGTAAAAGATCAGTTTTCTACGAGTCCTTCTCCTTGAAAAGCATTGATGAAAAATGAAACAGTCCACACCTGCCTGATTTTTGCAGAGCATAATGTTACCATTGTGTTTGGGTCATAATTACTTGGAGTTTAAAGTCATCCTTTCTACTATTAGGTAAATATTCCTGATGGTACCAGAGTGGCACAAATGTTTTGGAAGTTCCTATTATGAGAAAAAAGATTACTGTCAGGTAAAAATACTATTTTTAAAGTACCTTATAGAATAGTAACTGGATATAAATCCCTGTACAAAGAGAAAGTGAGAAGTAATATAATAAAACCCATTTGGACATTAGTGTCATACTGACCTTAGCTTGAATGACAGATTCAGGCCTTCGCAGGAGCTCAGATCATCTAAACCTGAAGCTTCACTGTTAAAATCATGAGGAGCTCCGGGAAACACAGAGCAGAGAGAACATGGAGAAGCTGCAGCAGAGACCCGGCAGGTCCTCTCTTATTACTCAGCACAGAATTGCTAACTTTTGCACATTTTTTCATAAATTTAACCACATTAACATATTCTCTAAGCATACCACAGGCCATTCATAAATTTCACATATGTTGAACAAATCCCATACCCTGTGTATCTCTGAACCTGCATCGGTGAGAATGTAACATCCTGACCTGCAGGAAGCTTGGTCACTTCCACAGTTCATGGGATGAGGGATTGGATGGGGTCTACACATTTTTTTAGACTATTTCTTCAGCCGTGAAGTAAAAAAATTTATTATACTCTTTAATTGTTAATGAGATGTCATAGATAAAGACCCAGACACTTAGGACAGATTCAACAACTATCAACAGCTTGTGTTTTGTCTTTTATAAATGAAATGGTTTTCCAAAGAAGAGACAGAGACTCCAAACCGCCAGACGTGGTCCATAGAGAAGGTGATACTTACTCTAAAACCTACAGCAGATGTACAAGCTGGACTTGTGAAAATGTAGGAAATTTCTGGAAAAGGAAACAGTGTGAACAAAAGGAAATAGTGTTGAAAGTAAAAGTTATGGGAAGCACACACTGTGTTTCATGTTGCACGAATAATAATATGCCTTAAATTAGCCACAAAACATTAATTCGAGGGCAGCATTTTTAAGTATGAATTCTAATAACATATACTGATGACATTCGTTATCTTGTATATTGCAACTTGCATCTCTTGTAATCACAGAAGTCAAACATGAATATTACAATTTTAATACTTTTTTCTCTTTCTTAAAATGTGTATACTTTTTCTGTCACTCTTTGTTTGAACTTTAAAGAAATTTCTGTGTGATTCCTGTAACACTGGACAGACATGAAGAACTTGATTTATTTTCAAAGATGTGGAAAAGCTGATTTCTGTCTTCCATCATTTCAGTAGGACATCTCAGTTAGCACCAGATCTCATTTAGAGGAGATTCCATATCAACAAGGTAGTTTATCAACAACGAATATCGATTGGTAATGTGTGAATGCTAAACCTTAGGATACAATTGATTTTTTTCCTCTTCTAGGTTTTAGATTTATTTTTATTCCTTGTGTTCAAAAATTTCGTCAAGGTTGTCTACGTGTGGTCTTTTTTTACAATTCAGAGGTCTTTGTGCATCATTGCAATTTGAAGAATTATGTCTTTTTTCAGATCGGAAAAATTTTTAATAATTATTTTTAAACAGTCACTTCTTGCCATCACTGTTACTGACAATGACACTTCTTATTCTACTCTCCACATCTCTGCACCTTTCCTTTGTACTGTGCCCCTGCTTGTCCTCGGGGGCAGCAATCTCAGGGAAATACAACACTGGCTTAAATGATCAGTTCACTAATATTTTCACTAACAGGGTACAATTTTGCAATGACCTTATCTATCATTTGTTTATTTTAATATTTATTTTATTTTAATAATACTTTTAATTCTTAATAATGTTATTTTTTAAAACCAAAGGTTTATGGCCCATGGAATATTATTCTCTCTTATTTCTCTATGTAGAATCATTATGTTTATTCTAAATTCTGGTCTACGTTAAGACTTTCTGTCTTAAATATACATTTTTCCATTTGCTCTCTCTTAATGAGTTAAGAATATGCAAAATATACAATTAGACAGGAAGATTTCAGTACTCAGAATTTGATACTGCTAGAAGCTAAAATACCAGAAAAGCTTACTACAATGCAGACTCCATGAGGACAAAAATGTTTATTTTGTTTGTGTCTGGATTTCAGTACCTGCCTCAGTCACATATAACAGGCATCCCAGAGTTATTTGACAGATGAATTTCATGGTTCTAAAATTTTATAGGGAACTAAATAATCAACAAATTTGCATATGATTTAAACAATTGCCCTTCAGATGAAAATAGATTTTTCTTAGATCACTGAACATTTACATGTATTTTAGTAACTACTTGAATAAAAGAACATTAATAGATATTAAATCATGGAGTTTCCAAAACATTTCTAACTTCACAATTAGAAAGAAAGAAATTAGGATTTATAAAAATCCACTATGTGAAGAAATCACACATCACTAAACAATTCTTGAAACAATTAGAAAATTAAGAGGAAAAATAATGCCCAGCTTAGGAAGCAACACAATTAGAATAATTTACTTTAAAATCTCATAAGTGTAGACAATTTATTATTCATAGGAAGGAAATATAGAACTTTAAAGGCTTTCTTTAAAAACAAAAAAAAATTTTTTTTTTTGGTTGCAGTTTGGCCGGAGCTGGGTTCAAACCCAACAACACCCTTGGTTATGGGGCCAGCGCCCTATTCACTGAGCCCCAGGCGCCACCCCTAAAAAGCAAATTTTCAAAAGGCATAAAATAATTAACTTAAAAAATTCAAAATAAGAAAAATAAAATAGGCTGGAAGACTAATTAAATTTAAAATTAATGAAATTAGCCCCCAAATTAGAAAAGCTAAATAAATTAAAAAGCTGATTCTCTAAAATGACCAGTAAAATGGACATCTCATAATTAAAGAAAATGGAGAAAACAAAAGAAAAACTTTCAAAATTAGCATGAAAGAAGGAGATATAACTACAACCACAAGAAAGTGTGCAGAATTTTTGAGACACTAATACATAGAATTCTATAGTAAGAGAACTGAAAACCCTGGGGATAAGACTGTTCTAGGAAATGCAGATGATAAGAATTGATCCAAGATCAAATGGGAATTTGAATAGTCTAATTACTGCAGAAGAGATTGGAATACTGTAAATTTCAATAGTAAAGAAAGGAATAGGGTAGATGAGGGCTACAGCAGAACTTTAACATCTAAAAAATATCAATAGCATTTTAAAGAATTTCTGGCATGGAAATGATGGGAAAGGATCTAGTTTATGGTCTAATAGCATAGTAGCCCCAGGGAAAGTAGGATAAATAATGACAACTTTAGAGGAGTTTCATTCATGAACACGGAATCAAAAACTTTAAAATAATTATAACAGTTAACGAGCATTAGCTGCCTAATTGCCTTGCCCAAATTTGGTGCCATCTACTGGAAATTGTCCAGATAAACCCACCTGTCATGGGAACATTGCCCTAGGTGGTGACGCAGTCCACCGCTTACACAATCTTATGGAACAGGCCTGCCCATTAACAATGTATTCAAAAACCCATTCCAGAGGCGTGATGGATTTAATATGTCATCACCGGACTGTGGAGTGCTCCAAATGAATCAGGGGGGCAGATCTCATCTGAAATTTAGGGAAACTGCAGAATTCTGAAGCAAGACCAGAAACCTAGAAGCTTTTTTTTGCTTTGAAATCTTCATTTAATCATTTACTATAGACCAAAGTCTTTTGCAGTAAACCGTATTACATGTAGAAGCAAATTCAATAGAATAAAATAGACTTGGGAAAAATGACTAGCATTCCACATGAAATAAAAAAGTCTTATCTGGAATATTCCAAGAGTTCTTAGAAATAAAAAAATAAATAATCAATCCAGTGTAAAAACTGGCAGCAAATATGTTATATGTTATAAATTTATAGAATTTATAAAGGAGCAATTATTAAAGCAAAAAAAATGTTTACAAAAGTATATCCAAGGAGCAAAAATGATTAACAGTTCTAATTTGCATTTTTCTAATTGATGATAACAAATTAAAACATGCTATATATTCTTTATTCATTATGTTGGTAACAATTAGAAAGAGTTATAAAACTTATTTTTTCTGGGAAAAGATATTTTCATACATTGCTAATGGAAATATAAAGTGTTACAGCAATAGTTCTTAAAATTAGAAATATGTAGTACATAGATCCGTTAGCCCAGAAAGTGGCCGCAAAATGATGAATACTTGCTCTGGTTTGCATTTTCCAACTGACACATCATACCACATATTTCTGTACTCTCTTAATTAGCAATAATTAGAAAGAGCAATAATAGTCATTTTGCTGGGGAAAAAGTAGTTTCACATATCGCTGATGGAAATTAAATTGTTACAGCCTTTTTAGAAAGCTGTCTGGCATTATTTCTTAAAATTAAAAATACACAGAGCCTTGAGCATAAATTAATTGCATAAGTTTGTTTCCATATAATAGAATAAAACTATGTTAGGAAAAAATTGAATATAAATCAATATAGAAATGGATAGTAAACGAAGAGACAGCTACCCCATGAAACATTTTATATCTATTAAAAAGAATAAATCAGGTCTGTACAAATTAATGTGAAAAGGTTTTCACAATATGTTGCTAGAGAAACATACAGGAAGAAAACTCCATGAAATGATTCCACTTTCCAGCTTGTGATCAAAAACTCTTCTATAGATGCTGATTTGTATACCCAAATTTGAAAGAAAGATACAGAAAGATAAAAATGAGTCGTGAGCATGCAACCCCCTTGTTAGAATGGGAAGTGGTCTCTGTGGGAGTCAGATGAGCAGGAAGAAGATATTGATGGCAAAGAAAAAGGAATGAGCAAAAACTCAATGTGGTAAATAAATAAAATATAGAGAGCATACATTGTTTTGAGGTGAGGAATATGTTTTCAAAATATGTCCTAAAAAACTGGCCAGCTTGTTCAAATGTTATAGTCATTTATTATGTTGTTGGATATGTTTATGCTTTCTCAGCATCTATCAATTGTTTGGCTAAATCAAATTAACCTTGTGGTTTTACAACTTTTTGAATTAAAATTCACAGATATTTATTCCAGTATTAGAAGGGAATCGTCACATAGAACTGTATGTTTGGGAATTGCTGAATGAAAAGGCAGGCGGCATGCGGAGCAGAGAAACCCTTTTCGTGCCTTCTCTCCAGACTGACATCCTTACTCCATGAACCTTCCGTTTGGTCTAGAATTTAGGGGAAACGCAACCGAATTTCATACAGGTCTTCCGTCCATAATGGGGGGATGAAAACAGCTGTTGCTATGTTAAATTGAAGCACTGTAATTCTAATTATGATATTTAAATATTTTGAATAAAATTCAGTATTTTTCTTCAAGTACCCTAGCATTTAAGGCATCATCTGCTGATGCCAGTGCCCGAGTAAGAATTATTTTCTCTCTCCAGAGAGGACTTGTTATGTCACACCTGTTCACATCAGCGAGTGAGTCAAGATTGCGATATTTTCCATTAATAATATTTTCATAAATCAAATGCCTTTGGAAATGAAAAGAGGCTAGAATGCTGTTGAGATATTATAAGACCTCAGGCAGTTTCCTGGTAACAGTCGGTATGTAGGAGAAATGCCCTTAGTCGGGGCCTAGAATGGATTAATTCTGCAAGTGTATTAATACCTCATACCTCAATAAAGGAAGAGTGTGTTTTCCTGGTAACTCCTGATAGGAATTCCCTGGCTGCCACTCAGGTTAAGGCCAGGCTGGGACGATGCCCTGCAGAGTGAGATTGGCACGAACATCGGAGTTAGCTCATCAATAAATTACCAGGAGGAATATTTCCTTTCTGCCGCTTGGGAGTCGTCTATGAAACGGGCTTCTGCTTACGGCTGGTCCACAATCAGCCCAGACCTTTCTGGAGCAGGACAGGCTGGGCACAATGACTCATTCAGGCCTAAGTGCAAAGAAGGAAATGCTGGGACGGCCAGAGCGCCCTGTGGAGTTCCATGCAGAGCACCACACATTTCCCTGAAGCTCGCTTAGGAAAACATTCTAATGCTGTTTTTAGTGTGTCCTATTTGTCATTTGGAAACACAACATATTAGCTGCTTTGAACTCCTGGACACTAAAAATATTTAAGTTACATAAGCAACTTGATTGAAAGGCTAAATGGAGCTTTTAACTCACACACTCAACACCATCCCCTTATTGCCCTAACGAATAGTGAAGCTCTTGTAAGCGACTGTGGAAAGGCGTCCAGCCCGCCAGCCAGCGCGCTGGCCAGGGCCAGGCAGCAGCCAAACCAAGATAAACACTGGTGCATATTTTCTACTACTGGAATGAAAAGCGATGTTTTACAAAAATATATGCTCTTTTCCTAATATTATTACAATTCTTGCACCACTTTCATGTTCAATTGTTGGCTCACAGGAGCTTCCAAAATGTTTGAGGGTGGAAGAAAAACAGAAGACGGGGATCTGCGTGGTGCCCCCCGGTGAACCATGCACATTCGAAAAGCTGATGCTGTGAAGATCAACGCAAACTCTCCGAATTTACTAGTCTTCTGTTAATGCCTTCATTTTTGTTTTCTTTTACATTTCTAGAGATTTTATTCGTACTTTGAATATTTTAGCGCAGAATCCACTTTACCTTCGGTAGCCCCCACCTGGTCTGCCACCCACTGCCTATTTTTAGGACTGTACAGATACCTGTGAATTTTGAACTTTTATGAATATTTGTAAAGGTTTGTGAGATTCTATGTAGAATATATTGTGTCAGAGCAATGAGGGCATATTTATAGGGGCTCCTGTTATAAGCAAGCTTCACTATGCTTGTGAAAATAAATCAAATAATAATGAGAAAAAGCAGAATGAATGGTGTCATAAAAACTCATAACATAATTCTTTTCCAGCTTGACTGAAAATAATTATGTTATCTTGTGATATCTCCAGCACACACACCCCCACCCTCCACCTCCAGTAAAAGATATCAATAAGCTGAATAGCTCTTTTGCAGGTACTGCTAAAGTACTTTTTTGAATGAAAAATAGGGGAGCTTGGTAGTGAGCTCATAAAATGTCAAAACAAAATAAACAATTTTAAAATTAAACTTGACTTCTCCATTTTTGATTTGGTATTTGGGGTCAAATATGTGCAAAATTCAAAGGAAAGTTACAATTGAAATTTGTTTTAAAATCACATTTATATCTAAGTAAACAGGATAAATATCTGTTAGCTGGATCTAAAATTAAATATAAATTCCCTTCAGACTAGTTTCCATCAGAAAAGCCCTATAATGTTCTTACTCTGTGGGGATGGGGTGCAGGTGGGACTGGAAATCAGGCCGCAAAATTACCCTGAATAGGCAGTAAAAATATATGTAATTGTACAACAGATATTTCTTGAAGGGAAATATTTTTAAAGTCTCCACATGTGAAGCATAATAAAAAAAGAGAGATGGTATTAATTAGTGGCAAACACAGATGGGAAATAAAATGAGGAGGGGCATGGGATATAGGAAACTATTTGAACTATTTTAGCACTTGAAAATGTCAGACGATTTATGGAGGATTTATCCCCTCGGTTTGGAAGGGCTTAGGGACTAGCTGTAAAAACATCTCAGAACTGCATTATAACCGATTCAAACAGCCATGTGAGGACACAGCACTTTGCTAGTTATTTTATTACACAAGAAAATGAAAGGAACAAATTAATTACTGTTCTTTTAACTTGACATTCATGAATAGAAGAGAAAAAATTAAGAAAAGAAGGCAAAAGTAAAAGCAGGAAATAATTTATTTTAGGAAAAAAAAATTAGTCCGTCCTCTCCACAAGTCCCATCCCAAAGGAAGTTCATGCTCCATTTAGAGTCTTTCTTTCACATATAAGTTTTCATTTTAGGTAATTTTTACGCAAATTTTCAGGTCTTCAGTTATTAAGAGAGAAACTCATGTCAAACTACTGTCTTCTTCCATAAGAAGGTCTTTAGAATATGTAAGATGTATTTATGTGTAATTACTTTGAGATATTAAGAAAAAAGGAGTTGATTTCTAAAAATCAATATTAGCACATTCAAGATATCAAGAAATTTGCATGAATTCTTATTGTTATGAATTTTTTTTTTTTTTTTGCTAATTAAATACATTTACGTCCAATCCAGATGTTATCGTGTACACAATATTCATTCCTATGAGAGGTAAGGGCAGCACACCTATTGTAAGTAATAAACAGCCTGGAGATGGAGTCACAATGTCTGAATTCAAAATGATCATCACCCACTCTTACTATCATCCCATTCACTCATAAGCCAGAGTCAGTTTCAAGGAAGCATATTTTTTTTGTTAGTGTTTGTGTGGGTTTTTATTTACTATTAATATTTTTGTTTCTGTTTAATATAAGGGTACATATGATTAAGTTACATTGCTTGTGTGTGTTAGGTAAACCCCAAGTTGCAGTTGAGCCCTTCGCCCAGGGAGTGTGCCAGGTACCCCTGCATTGTACCCATGAAGTGGGAGCTTACCAAATTCCCTTCCTCACCCCCCCACTTCTTGAATTAATGGTGTTAATTAATTAACAGTTGTTTGTCTTCTAGTTTCAACACTGTACTGAGCACATGGGGTGCTTGCTTTTCCATTCTTGAGATCCCTTACTGAGGAGAGTGTTCTCTAAATCCTTCCACGTAAATGCAAAAGATACAAAGTCATTTTTTATAGTTGAATAGTATTCCATATACATCTCTCACAGCTTGTTAATCCATTTATAAACCACCCTGAGGTATCACCTAACCCCAGTGAGAACAGCCCACATCCCAAGGTCCCAAAGCTGCAAATGCTGGTGTGGGTGCAGAGAGAGGGAAATATTTATGCACTGTTTTTGAGATTGCAAACTAGTGCAGCCTTTTTTGGAAAGAAGAAGGGAGAATCCTCACAGAACTAAAAGTAGACCTTCCATTTGATGCCACATTCTCATTACAGGAAGAAAAAAATTGTTTTATCATGAGGATGTTTGCAGTCAAATGTTCATAGCAGCACAATTCACAATTACAGAGATGTGGACACCCAGGAAGGAAGCACATTTGAAAACAAAGCCAACGGGTGTCTGGACAGCCAGTTACCAAATTTTTCTCCCAGCCTCTAAGCTGCAATTGGGAAGACTTGCTGTTCTCTCATGCCTCCCTAATCATCCCCGCAAGCCCTGCTCCCCTTTTGGGGAGGGACATACTAACTAAAACAGGAACTTTCCCTCCTGGAGATCTAGTCATGATCAAAACTCTTCCCTCTAATTCACTTTACCTAACCCCAATTTGGGAAGTCCCCTCTCCTGTTATCTTGTCTTATTCTACAGCTGTTAAAGGTATAGGAGTCGATTCCTGCATACCTCATTCACGAGTAAAATCCTGGAACCCTCCATCTTAATGGAGGCAGACAATGAAGACAGCCAACCACAGACCACCTACACTTGTGAGCCAAAAGAAAGTTTGAAGTTATTATTTAGGAAACAGCAAAAAAATTCCCAATATGGTTTTCTTTTAGCATCACTGAAGAAGTGCTTCTGACCTGATGCTGTTCTACCTTTGCCTATTACTAATTATACTAATCAGATTTATGTTTTCTAGAAATGTCATCAAGCCACACACAACAAAGATGGTTCCAGTCCATGAACCCCTGTATCACTCTCCCTCCAGAGAAACCCTAACTGCCCCCTTCTATCATCGCCCAACTCAGCAGGAAGCAGTTAGATCAAGTCTTCGCCCCTTTTCCCGAACAGCAGTTGGGGTTTCTACTTGGAGAGGGAGAACTGATGCAGGACATTTGGTGCCCTAGCCAGCTCAGCAGAGCTGGTGGACCTGCTGCCTCCTCCTTGGTGGTGTCCATGCTGTGCCAGCCAGCTGAAGAACCATCGGGCTGGATTACAGGCAAGGAGGGGGACCTCCAACACCCACCGGAGGCTCCAATAGCCAAAACGGCTGGACAACTGCCAAGGAGACATCTGTGCCTTGGTGTCTCCTTCACTTTACACTTAGGACTAAATGTGGAACCCCCATTTCCTATGCCTAGGTCAATTTCATGTGAATTTCCTAGGCCTCAATTCCATGAATGGACTGTGTACATTCATTGATACGTTCATTCACTTTGCCCCGGAAGGGACTGTGTTCATTCACTGATACATTCATTCACCTTGCCCCGGGTGGAAGGGACTGTGTTCATTTGTTTCCTAGCCAAGGAACCCATACACCTATATATAC
>CAUYRH010042437.1:0-42407 GCA_963574655.1 Perodicticus potto | reverse complement strand
GGCTGCAACCAAAAAATAGCCGGCTGTTGTGGTGAGCACCTGTAGTCTCAGCTACTTGGGAGGTGGAGGCAGGAGAATCGCTTGAGCCCGGGAGTTGTAGGTTGCTGTGAGCTGCGATGTCACCGCACTCTATCCAGGGGGACCGCTTGAGGCTCTGTCGAAAAAAAAAAAAGGAAGGAGTTTTTTGCTTTAACAGTTTCAAATGCTGCAGAGAGGTTCAGAAAGGCCGGATGAAGACAGCGGTTTTTGTGAACAGGGGTCTCTCCTCTGCCAGACTGTGGTTTGCCCCAGCGCTGGGCCAGGCACCATCTGGACCTCCTCCCACTGACACATGATTGCAGACTCAGAAATTCTTGATCCTGGGGCAAGAAGCACCACCGTGGTATTGCTGATTGGGAGGACCTCCCAAGGAGTGCTGTGTCCTAAGAACATGTTATTCCGGACGTCCAATAGGAGAAAGTTCTAAAGACTAGAACATCCACAAGCACAGACTGTTGGATAAGATCCCTGGGGAGTAGTGAAAGATGCTAAGTTGAAGAAAATAGCAAAAAAAAAGATGTCAAAGCGAGTGGATAAGGGGTTTGAGTCAGGGCAGGAGGGTACCCTGGGAAACACCCTCAGAAAAGGAGACCCACACTTTAAAGGGCTATTGAGTCTGGGGACAGGCTAACAATTACAATCCATGAAAGAATTCTTTTCTTTTTTTAACTTTTGCAAACTTTTCTAAATAAGTGGCAATTTACATATAAATACATCTAAATTCATAGATGTATTTATGTGTAAGCAGAGAGAAGCAAGCAGTCTTTGTCATCTTACCCTGGGAGGGCTGTCTTCTGCCTTTGTCTTGGAGGTTTTTATGCTTGCTTGTTTCTCTCCCTATCCCCTGCTGCCTCCTAAATGCCCAGTGAGTGTTACATTTCCAAGGCAAAGGGCCTCAGAGAAATCTGTCCCCTCAACTGCCTCAAGCCCCCTCTGGGCCTCATACTGGGGAAGCCAGGGCTGGGGAGGGAAAGGGCAGAGCAGTTGCCACCAGTCACACCAGTGGAACCTGTGCCTCTCTGAACAGCAGCTCCTCTGAACAGCCCGTGTCTGAGTGGAGAGGCAGCCTGTGGGGAAAGGCTGGCTTCTCCTGGGGTGATGAACCCATGGGTGTTTGCTTCATTTCTCTTAGAAACAAATAAGAAAAGCCTGAACTCAGATTCAGGGCAGATCGGTTTAGGATTCTGTTTGTTACATAGTTCATCTTGAATCCTATTTTCTTGTGTGAGTTCTAGATGCAAGGCACTGTGCCAGATGGCAGTAAAAACGTCCAGTAGGAGAGTCCCAGCTCCTGCCTCAGAGGTGTCCATCACCTAGAGAGGAGTGGGATGGACACCTATGCAGCTAACCCTGATACCCTGCAGAAGGTCAGTGCCTTAAGAGAGGCGTGAGAGAGTTTAAAACGTTGTTTCTGGTTGATGTTTTCATGGGAGGATGAAGCATTCAGGATGGAAATTGTAAGGAGGACTGGATTTCCTTGAGTGGAGGTGTGGGAAATGAGTTCCATTTGGGGAACTCTGTATTCTTGCCCCACCTTGTTACTGGAATTTCTTTCTTTAGTAGATCCTTGATCTTGGCGATTCAAAGAATGAACCCTTGGACCACAGATCAGTGGTAAGACAGGATTTTATTAGACAGAGGGGATTACAGAAGGAGTAGAAAGCACCAGAGCTTCTGTCAGAGGGAAAGCCCCAAGTGGGGTGACTCCACATGGGTCCTTTGTCTAGGGGTATAATGTCTTGAGAAGTACATTCTGCCAGGACTTGGTAGATGGAAACACTTTCAATGTCAATGAATGTTATTAACAAATAAATGAATGCAGTCCCTCCAGCTCAGTGCCAAAGGTCAGGGTGTTCCCTTCATGAAATTGCCACATCTAGGAAAACTGGGGTCCCCTGTCCAGCCTGGAATGGGGGAACCCTGTATCAACCTGATATTAGAAGCTGGTCTGAGTTTATTCCTCTGCTTTGTTTTTATGCCCTGGACTGCCTGAGGCCTCAGTTACGGTATGACCTTGAATATAAAGAATGTTTTCCTAGAGGATGCTGACATTGACCTTGGGGAAAAGGATAAGAAGTAGGTCCTAGGAAGACAGAGATGGGGGCAGAACAGGCTTTGCATGTAAAGGAAAGAAGCAAAGTGACCGAGAACTTAACTAGTGCTTCAGAAAACCAGACACAAGGGACAACCACAGAGAGAAAAGAAGGGCATGTTCTGTCACTGTGTGTTGAGAGTGTGTCTTGAGGGACCAAAGTGGAGCTCTGTCTGCAGCTATTTGCTTCTATTTGCATGTGCCAGCACCTGCCCGTCACCCAGGGGATCCAGAGGGGAAGGAACTCTCGGCACACACCTCGAATTCTCAGGAGCTCAGGCCTGTACACTTGGGCTCTTCTGCATTGGAGGTGGCCTTGTCTCCTGTGTGGCCACATGTAGAGAGGCACAAAGTCCTGGTCAGCAGGACTGGAGGGAAGCACGGCAGGGGTGCAGCTGGGTAATAACACCCAGGGGAGCTTATGTGGGGGGCATTCTAAGCTCTAAGTTCCTTCCCTGTACTGTCTAGTTAAAGCCCCACAGAAGCTCAGGCAGGTGGGCCATGGAGAACTCTGTTCCAAGAAGACAGGGGCACCAAATCTGCAGGAAGTAAAGGACAAAGATGGTGCAGGGGCGCTGGTGGCTGCAGGGCTGGGCATTCTTTCCAGAAGCCTGCTGGTGGTAAGGGGAAGCAAAAGAGTAGCAATTTAAAAGGGAAGAATAAAATTGTCTTAAAATATTTTTTGGAGAATGAGAAAAACTGAGGGAAGGGGGAAGAGGTTGAAGACACCAGGGAAGGGCTGGGTGAAGTGGCAGGTTCTTGGAGGGAGAGGTGGGATGAGGCCCCTCCACGGTGCAGGGAGGGGCTTCTGGAGACTGGCATGGGGAGGGGGTGGGGTGAGGAGGCAGACAGAGGAAAGTGCTGGGGCCCAGGTGAAGGTACAGAGATATTAAAGTGGGGCGGAGGGAGTCTGAAGAGTGCATTTTAGTTGTCCTCAAATACAATGGGAGAAACAGTTGTGTAGTAAGAGTGAAGGAGGCAGGGAGAGTGTTACCACTGAATCATGTCCCCCCAAATTCATATGTTGAAGTCCTGACACCCAGCATCTTGGAATATGACTGACTGTATTTAAGACAGGGTCTTAAAGAGTGATTAAATTAAAATGAGGTCATGTGGGTGGGCCTGTGCCAATAGGACTGTGTCTTAGATTAGGCCACAGATGCATAATAAAAGAGCCCAGGTGAGGAGCTGGTGAGCAGGCAGCCATCACAACCCAACGAGAGAGGTTTCTGGAGAAACAATCCTGCTGCCACCTTGGTCTTCCAGAGCTGTGAGGAAATAAACTTTTGGGGAAGCCATCCCAGCTGTGGTAGTTTGCTATGGCAGCCCTAGCAAAGTAATCCAGAGAGATACCGAAGGCTTGAGAAGTTCAGGAGAAACTGCCAACAGCTGATGTCGGGCCCATCACAGGGAGGGAGGAGGAGGGTGGAATGATCGTTGAGGGGCAATTTGTGTACAGATGAGGTCAAATACCATGAATGCAGATTGGACCCTTTCAGTATGGCTCACATGAGTCAATAGGTGTGTATGTCTTTATTTATAAACACACTGTGGCTATCAAGGGCTCATTCATCTTCCATTTGGAAAGATGGAACATGAAGATGTTTGATTTAAAAGCTTGGATGGTGTCTTAGTCAGATCGGGCCGCTATAACAAAAATGCCATAGACTAGGTGGGTTAAACATTTATTTGGCAGAGTTTTGAGGCTGGGAAGTCTAAGACCACAGACAGATCCAGTGTCTGGTGAGGGCTCACTTCCTGGCTTGCAGGCAGCCACCTTCCTGCTGTACCCTCACATGGCAGAGAGAGAAGGGGAGGGAGAAAAGGAGAGAGGAAAAGAACACTACCTCTTGTGTCTTCTTATAAAGGCATTAATCCCATTCGCAAAGGCTCCACTCTCATTACCTTTCCTTTAAGGCTTTGTGTGGTATTAATTTTCCCAGTGAAATCAAAATCAGATTTATATTTAGTAGTTTAATGATTTGGGCTACAAATCATTTAAATTTTCTTTTTTTAAATACACATTCGCAGATTTTATAAATAGGCTTTGTCAGATGTCATATTCTGGTATTTTTGGTGAACACTTAAAAGTGGTATATTTACACTTACAAAATGTAGGCCCCCAAATCCTCCTCACAAGAACCAGAGGCCACCTTTGGAGAGATGCTTCTTTGGGTGAAGTGTTACCCACACAGGCTTTTGGCTGACGTTTGCCTTCTCTCTCCCTATCCCTTCCCCATCTCTTCTATCAGGGTGATAGCTTTGGGGTTTTATTCTGCTGCAGGTCATGTAGGGAGAGGCAGAAATCCTGCGTGAAGGCCGTGGTCTGTCTTCGAGTCACTCACCTAAGCCAGGTGCATCCTGAGTGGAAACTCAGGCCCAGATGGGCAGGAGAGAGGCACTTCTGCAGGGGAAGGCTAGATGCAAAGGAGTGCTCTTGACTGGGGACTTTAAAGGTGATATCTGGAGGCAGCTTGGCACTAGAAAGGGAGGGGTTCAAGAGACCTATTTCACCTGGGATCCCCAGCAATGGCAAGCTCTGGTTGTCCAGGATGCCCTCTGCGCTTGTTGGCCTTTTGCCCTGCACTAGCTGCTAGTGTAAAGCCTGGCAGATTTCTAACCTTATCTCTGCTGGGCCTCAGAGAATTAACAGGAAGGGATTCGGTTGCATCAGGGTGTGAGTGTTGAAGGAACAGCTTGGCTCCCTGCCCGTGATAAAGGATGGGATCAGTCTGAGAGTGTGAATCTTAGGTAATCATGTCAGGCCCTATGGTCCCAGACACTGTCCTTCAAGTGCTAATCTTGGGGATTGTTTTTTTTTCCTAGTGAGAAGTAGCTTTTTTTTTTACTGAGGAATAACACATATAATCCCTAATGCTTGGCATGAGATCATTTCTCAGCATAGCAAGGGAAGGGGGACCCATAGGGATGAGACTCCAGGGCTTGCTCCAACATTGCCACTTGGAGGTGGCAGCAGCAGGTCAACCGTGCCTGCATTTCCTTAGGGCCAAGTGCCTTGGATGGGTGGGTGGGGCTCTTGTTGGGAGGTGCATTTCCAACCCGTGCCTGGATACCCCACCAAGTGCAGGGCTCCTGGCTCCCCCTGCTCTGGTCTCTCTAGGCTCCTTCTGTTCCAGGGGCCTTTCAGTGAGTTGAGTTACAGAGGGAGGAAACTGTCCCTATAAGAGAAGGAAAGCAGCAATCCCAAGCTTCAGGGCCAGTTTACCAAGGAGCCAGTTCTTAACGTTAGCCTCTGGAAAATGCAACCCGTGGGACCTCCTTGCTTGTATGGAAAATGGAAACAGGAGAGAGCAACTTCTAGGGCTCTTTGATTTTCAAACATTTTAACTCCAGAATTGAAAAGTGAGTGCATGTGGTGTTGAGCAGGTGAGTTTTCATACCCTAAAAAGAGTGTGTGCTGTGGAGTCAGCTCTTCCCGATCTGTCAGATTCTGAAAGTCAGGAATGGGCGTTGGGGAGGACTTGAGTGGATTTGGAGTGCAGTGCTTTTCCCATGGAAAGAAGGAGTCTTTTGGCTCGGCGCCTGTGGCTCAATGGGCTAAGGCGCCAGCCATGTATACCTGAGCTGGTGGGTTCGAATCCAGCCCGGGCCCGCCAAACAACAATGATGGCTGCAACCAAAAAATGACTGGGCACTGTGGCGGGCACCTGTAGTCCCAGCTACTTGGGAGGTGGAGGCAAGAGACTCGCTTGAGCCCAGGAATTGGAGGTTGCTGTGAGCTGTGATGCCATAGCACTATATCCAGGGTGACAGCTTGAGGCTCTGTCTCAAAAAAAAGGAAAGAAGGAGTCTTTCAAAGGGACTCAAGTTCAAAAGTAACACCTGTGCTCTTAGTGGGTCCTCCCTGTCTCTATTTCTTTCTCCCTCCCTTTTTTCCAGGGTCTGTCCGGAGTGTCCAACCGTTTCCCACCTCTGTCCTACATTGAACCAGTAAGAGGTGTCTTGGACCACACATTCAAAACACAAACACTACCTGCAGGCCTCAGGTTGGAGACCCCTGATAAAAAGGTGCTGGTCATTGGTCATTTTTCCTTGTGCCTGTGGTTTCAGGGCTCTGGGTACCCTTCATCCAGTGATGTCGTAGGTATGGAGTTGAAATTGGTGAAGTTGCAGTATAAAATGGTTATCTCTTTGCAGAACTTGAATTAAATGGCATCTTACAGGACCTGAGATCCTGACTCTTTTATAAAATGGACCCCAGACTATACATCTGGAGAAAAAGCCAGCTTCTTTTCACATGGTATTGTCTAAAGGAGGTGCAGCAGTAGTTCTTTAGAAACAAGTTATTAGCTCCATGAAAAATCAGGTCCCGGGAGTCCTATAAAACATGGTCATTGCACATGCTGATTAAGCAGGAGGAAATGATTATTTTGTTCATTTTACTACCTGTGAACATCATGGTGGAAGATTGAAGGTCAGAAATATTTTTTTGGAAGGGAGAGAAATTATAGATTTTTAAAATACGTTTGCGCTGGGGACTCTTGTCCTGTGTGTCTTCCCTAAGCATCGGACTCCAGTGCCATCCCTCCCGTGCCACTTCCTTTCACGTCTCAGTAGGTGGGATTTAGAGCTGCCTTCTGGGCTGAATCCAGCCGTTCTGTCCCACATCCCTATGACTCATCCCCAGTTCGCTGGCCTTTTAAAGTTTGGTGTAAGTGCTAAGAAGAGATGCATCTGGGGGGATTCTGGGGGGATCTGTGTAGCCCCTGAAAAGTGAGCAGAGCCTGTGAAGAAACTTCTTATGAGCACTGAAGCCTGCCCATCCGTCCGTGCACCCATTCATGCCTCCATCCTTCCTTCCTTCTATCCTTCCATCTGTCCATCATTCATCTGCCCCTGTTAGATGCCCTAACAAAGGAAGAACTTAAAAGGATATTTGGAGGATAAATTTCTTTTATTCATTTTGGGTAGAAAAGATTGAAAGACGTAAGAAGTTAAAGACTAGTGTACCGCATCAAAGTTTTCCAGCTTAACAACAGTGAATATCAGATGAAATCACATACGCGAGAGAAACATGCTGTTGTTCTGGGTAGTGCTCTGGGGTTCCACCTGCTCTGCAGATGCGCTCATCCCGGCCACCCTCTCAGGATCCCCGGGGCTCTGCGGGCACAGTTCACAGCCTGCTGTGCTTTCATATGAAACAAAAACTTGAGGCTGTGGTGTGGGTGCTAGACCCTGGGGAGGCTCACCAGGTTCTGGAGACTCTGGAGGAAATGTCTTAGAAGGGAAGGCATGAGCTGTGCCTGAAAGGGGACTCATGTTTGGACCCAGGAAGAGGAGGGTGACACACCATGTGGTGGGTTGGGGGCCAGGAATAAGAAGAGCAAAGGCCCTGGGGCCAGTGAGGTTGGATGTGGGGGGGTGGGTATCAGTCAAACTCCCAGAAAAAACTCCAAAGGGATAGCCAACAAGGATGTGGGAAGAATTTAGGGCAAACAATAAAGGATAGTGCAGACTCTTGGGCTAGCAGCAGCTGCAAGCTTTACTAGAGGCAAGAGGAAGTTGCTACTCCTGGAGCTAGAGATAGGGGGAGCTAGAGAGAGGGGGAGCTGGACCACTTGCCGGGAGACGTGGGGTTGGGGAGAGGGGTGTCACCTATCCCTGGTGACCTTTTTCTTTCTTTCTTTTTTTTTTTATTTGAGACAGAGCCTCAAGCTGTCACCCTGGATAGAGTGCTGTACCATCACAGCTCACAGCAACCTCCAATTCCTGGGCTCAAGTGAGTCTCCTGCCTCTGCCTCCCAAGTAGCTGGGACTACAGGCACCTGCCACGACGCCCGGCCATTTTTTTTTTTTTTTTTTTGTTGCAGCCGTCATTGTTTGGTGGCGGGCCCAGGCTGGATTTGAACCCGCCAGCTCAGGTGTATGTGACCGTTGAGCCATAGGCGCTATCCCTGGTGACCTACAGGGAGGAAGCCAAGGGAAGAAACACCCCAACTTCACGCTCTCTTTCTTGCTAGTGCTTCTCGTTGTCCAAACCCCACTGGAAACCAGAAGCCCCGGGAGCCCATGACCATCTACCTCCCAAAGCCCAGAGAACAGCAGGGCCAGGTGGGAAAGGAGGGACCCATGTAAGCTGACTGCGTAGAGAGCTGCTATGTGTCAGCGCCATCGCAGACCCTGTGAGATGAACAACCCCCATCTCCACGGAGTAGATACAGCACTGAGCATTGGTTTATTCTCATGGTCTAGAGGGTGGCTGAGCGTGGCCGGGCTTGGCAGGGCAGCTCTGCTTCTACCCACGGGTCTGGTTGGGGGACATGTCATTCCCCTCCCAAGCCTGCTGCCCGGAATGTGGCTGTAGTGCCGAGCCTTTCAGACCATGTGGACGAGGGTGACAGCCAAGGGACAGACACCACACAGTAGGAGTGTGGCTCCCTGGGCTGTTCCTATACTTGCAGTCAGGTGCAAGGAAAAGACGCTTCCGTCTCATTAGGCTGCTGCTTCGGATCTTCACTTCTGCAGCCAAATCGAACTTCTCCTCTGATGCCTGAGGCAGGGATGCCACACACAGAGGTACCAATTAATATTTTTTTAGCATTTACTGGACTAACGGAGCAGAGACAGCATGATTTCACTTTGTTCCCATATCACCCCTGTCTGTGATCTTGAAAGGAAGCATTCTCAGTGAGATGATCATCAAAGCCGTCTCCCTACCGATATCAGGATAAGCAAGGCCAGGGCTTGCTCTTTCCATGGGCAGAAAGCCTGGGGGAAAGGAGAGACATGAGGAGAGAAAGTCATTTGCCACTTGTTTGAATACATCTCACAACTAGAAAGTAGAGAACAGGATTCAAACGTGGGCCTGTTTGGCTCCAGAGCTCACATTTCCTTCATTCTACGCTAATTAGATCAGACGACCATGTGAGAGATCCAGCTGCTCTGGGAACTAGGGTGGTTTCTCCAAACTAGACTTCTTGGACATCCATGGCATTGGAAGCCAAATAAACTCATCCCTGTTTGAACACTGACAGCAATGGGATTATTCTAGGGGTTTCATCCAACGCGTGCAAACCAGGATGCCTTTATCACCTCCCTAGTTCTGTTACAAAGAGAGGGTGCTCCTGGTGGCTCATCTGATTTCTTGAGCTTGAGAAGAACAAAATACAATATACAAAGCCCAGGCAGCCAGTAAGGTCACAGTTAAAGCACAGGAGACAGCGTGACAGAGAGGAAGCTAGGAGGCCAGGGGTTCAAATCCCAGTTCTTGGGCACATTATTTAACTAGCCTGATCTTCAGTTCTCTGTGTAGGAGGTGGTCCTTTGCCTCCTGGTGTTCAGTGGGGCATGGGCGATGAATGATGATTAAAGAATACAGCAAGCCCTGGCGGCAAGGGTGGGAAGACCGGCCAATGGGTCATTCTCCACTCCTGCCCACTTGACGTCCTGTTTGGATGAATTGTTGGAAGGAGCCCCGGCCCTGGAAGCTGGCTCTGCCCGCGTTGCACAGTGATTCCTGCTTTGCAAATCCAAGGCTAGTAAGTCCTTGGAGGAGGCTAGAAGCTGGGATAAAATCCTGGCTATAAAAGGCAGGACTGGACAGAGATGGGTCACTCATATACTCAGTCTCCGAAAAAAGTGCGAAACTCAGGTGAGACTATTCAGGAATTAAAATTGGTTTTCTCAAGCCTGCTTTCTCCTGGCTGTTTGCTGGTATGCTACATACGTCTTTGAACAAGGGTATGTAGGAGGGGAAGAACAAGGATGGGAGAGAGGAACACAATGTTGTCAACGACTGCCTTGTGATTGAAAAAGTAAATATGATGCCATGCCATTAGATTCTTCCCAGGAAATGGAATTATTGTTCAGAGAAATAGTTTCTTAGAATGACTGGAAAGCTTGTTTATTTCTAAAACTGTTGAGTGTGACAGTGAGAAATGGGATGCCCTACCACACTGCATTTAGAAAGGGTTCTAACACTTTTCCCTGACTCAGGGCCATGTTTTGGTAAAGAGAGCAAATCTAGTTTACTATCTAATTCTTTTACTCAATCTTCCATTCGTACACACACACACACGTATATATATTACACCACCTATGAGCAACACTTTCATTTGTCTACCTGGCTTCTCTCATCCTTTCTTTTCAGATTTTGTGACTGGCCATGTGCAGTGGCTCATGCCTGAATCCTAGCACTCTGGGAGGCTTGAGCTCATGAGATGAAGACCAGCCCGAGCAAGAGCGAGACCCTATCTCTACCAAAAGTAGAAAAACTAACGGGGCATAGTGGCAGGTGCCTGTAGTCCCAGTTACTTGGGAGGCTGAGGCAAGAGGTTGGCTTGTGCCCAAGAGTTTGAGGTTGCTGTGAGTGGTGACACCTTGGTACTCTACCAAGGATGACAAAGTGAGACTCTGTCTCTCCTCCTCCCCCCCCCAAAAAGATATTGTAACTGACCAGCTACATTCACCTTTCCTTCTCTACGTTCAGTACCTCTTAGGCCTTTCTGTAGAGTATCCAGGGCAGTGCCACCCAGGGGAATGCGAGGTACAGAGCTTTTGGCCAGAAAGGGGGCTCAGATGAGAAGTGATACTTGAGCCGAGTCTCAAAGGAGGTGCTTTCCAAGTACAGAGGGCAGGGAAGAAGGAGAATCCAGGTGGAGCATGGAGATAAGAGTGAGCTTGCCGGAAGGTGCAGGTGGCTGTTTGGCTGTTCCATTCCATAGGTGAGGGAGGGTGGGGTCGCAGCTGGAGGGAGGCTGGAGACGGGGCTGGGAACCAGGCAACCAGCATCAGGAGCCTGTTGCTCCTGAAGAAATGTCCTGTAGCCAACTGAGATACTTTGGAAGATCTTAGGCTGGAGCTAAGAGGTAGGATTGATTCGGATATGGGGACAAAAGAATGAGGCACCTTATCAAATTTCATTCCCCAAAGCAGTTGGGACAGGAATGTGATTCTCAACCTGATTCTCAATTTCCTTATTTCTCAAGCAGGGACAATAAGTTTGCACGAGGAGAACAGAGATAAGGTTCGGGAAAGTGGCATAATATTTTTAAAGTGTTACTGTTATATGATTCTGGGTCATGAATGAGTTAACATGCTTACTTTCTCCAGAAAAGATGAGCGCTTGCTACTGTTACTTGCAGCTGTCACTGTCTTAAATATGTTGTCTTTTTTTTTTTTTTTTTGTAGAGACAGAGTCTCACCTTATCACCCTCAGTAGAGTGCTGTGGCGTCCCAGCTCACAGCAACCTCCAGCTCTTGGGCTTAGGTGATTCTCTGGCCTCAACCTCCTGAGTAGCTGGGACCACAGGCGCCCACCACAATGCCCAGCTGCGCCCACCACAATGCCCAGCTATTTTTTTGTTGTTGCAGTTTGGCTGGGGCTGGGTTTGAACCCGCCACCCTCAGTATATGGGGCCTGTGCCTTTTTTTTAATAATGGGAGCAGTTGTTCCTATGACGTCTGCTTCAGCTTAAACTTTAACAGACGCAAAATGAAAGGGTGGGCAGGGCTGTGTTGATGAACACTGATCACAGAAGAAAGCTTTTCTTTCTTTTTGCCTATTTTACATTCATTTTTTCAAAATCCATTTATAGAGATGAAAATGTTTTCCATCTTCCCATAGCACCTAGCAAGTCAGGTGCCTGAAGCCCTCATCATACTTTACTAAAACTCTCTTCTCCGAAAGATCATCAGCTGCGACCAGGTGAATAGAAACCTGGTGTATAAATAGCTAAATGTTTGGAAATGTACACGAGGCACCTGTACACAGATACATTGGGTGTGTATCTGATCTCACTACTTGGTGGTGTTGTGACCACCTGGAAATCACATCGCCTCTGGAGCCCCAGGCCTTTTGAAACGGAGAGTGTAGTAAGGCCTACTTCAGAGCCCAGTGCCGTGGCTCATGCCACATAATCCTAGCACTCTGGGAGGCCAAGGTGGGTGGATTGCCTGAGCTGAGGAGTTTGAGACCAGCCTGAGCAAGAGCAAGACCCTGCCTCTACTAGAATTAGAAAAACTAGGCCGGGCGCGGTGGCTCATGCCTGTAATCCTAACACTCTGGGAGGCAGAGGCCGGTGGTTTGTCTGAGCTCACAGTTTCGAGACCAACCTGAGCCAGAGCGATACCTTGTCTCTAAAAATAGCCAGCTCTTGTGGTGGGTGCCTGTGTCCCAACTACTAGGGAGGCTGAGGCAAGAGAATCGCTTGAGCCTAAGAGTTTGAGGTTGCTGTGAGCTATGACATCACAGCACTCTTCTGAGGATGACAAAGTGAGACTCTGTCTCAAAAAAGAAACATAATTAGAAAAGCTAGATGGGCGTTGTGGCAGGCACCTGTTGTCCCAGCTACTTGGGTGGCTGAGGCGGGAGGATGGCTTAAGTCCAGGAGGTTGAGGTTGCTGTGAACTAGGCTGACACCACTGCACTTGAGCCGGGCATCAGAGTGAGACTCTTTCTCACTCTGAGAAAAAAAAAAAAAAGACCTACTTCGGAGGGCTGTTGGGAGGATTACATGAGATGAGTAGATAGAATCACTTAGTCCCAGTACCTGATAATAATAAGCACTTAGTCCCAGTACCTGATAAATAATAAGCACTTGGTATTATTAGGGCTAGGAGAAGAACCACTTCAGGACTGAAAACCAGCACTGGTCTACTCTGATGATGCCGTCAGATATTTAATTCCAAGTTTCTCCTTAAGACAAATTTTTTTTTTTTTATGATTGAGGGAAGATCTGATTTTATTTATTTATTTATTTTTTTCAGACACAGCCTTAAGCTCTCACCCTGGATAGAGTGCCGTCGCATCACAGCTCACAGCAACCTCCAATTCCTGGGCTCAAGCGATTCTCCTGCCTCTGCCTCCCAAGTAGCTGGGACTACAGGCACCCGCCACAACGCCCGGCCATTTTTTGGTTACAGCCGTCATTGTTGTTTGGCAGGCCCGGGCTCGAACCCGCCAGCTCGAATGTGTACACGGAGTACGTGGCTGGTGCTTTAGCCCGTTGAGCCACAGGCGCCGAGCCCTGAAGACAAATTTTAATCGACACTTGAACAAAAGGAAGAGCATGAGAAAGAGGGTTGGGTTTGGTCTGTAAGTCCTTGAACCTGAAGAGGCATTGGGGTCGAGTGCCTGCCTGTGTCACAGGCTTGGTAACTCAGGCCCAGATGTCAGCATGTCCTGCCTGAACAGACCACAGACAGGCCGACAGGGCATAAAGGTGCTGAGGGGTTGACCATTCATGGCCAAAGCAACACAGTCCACGTGGCTGCAGGAATGAAAGTCAAACTCTATCTTTATTCTTTTATCATTTTATTTGGGATAGGTAGCAGCATGGCCTGGGAAGACCCTTGGGAGGGAGGAAAGTCTGTCAGATGGAAATCTTACTTTGGAGCATCAGTTATATTTAATGCCTAATTTCAGCCCTTTTCTTGTAGGACTTTTCAACACCAAGTCAAGGAAGATAGGCTCAGAGGAAAAGGCTCTTTGTGAGAGTTCAGTGAAGTGGCCAAAGGTTTATTGTTGCATCATAGCATGCATGTGCCTCGAAGTTATGCTTTCGGAACTTAACAAACTTCCCAGGTGGCATACAGCCGGTTCCCATCTTTCCAGCATCCTTTACTCATGTGACACCAGACTGTCCCAACAGTATCAGTTCTGGTATGGGTCTGATACGAAGTATAGTCTCAGCCGTAAGACAGGCTTTCTAGATAGCCAAGCGCTCTGCCCTTCCCAGCATGTGCCTCTCCACCCCACCCCGACTCCACCAAAATGAAGTAAAAGCACATTCTGAGTTGGCCACTACCTCTGCATCTGGCCAGGCACACACCAGGAGCATGGGCTGGAGATGGGCTGGAGGCATAGCCCACTTCTCTGAGCCATACATGTGCTCAGGCTTGATCAATACTGGCAAAATCTATGAGGATATTTCTCAATACTTCAAGTGATTGATTCCTCTGAGGAAATGATACATTAAAAATTATATATGTACACATATATCCAATTTTTTAAAAAACCACAACTGAAAAAATTCTTTGCCACTTGAATAGAACTAAATTTGACAAGAAACCCTATGAATTTTTATTAGTACCATTATTGTTTTCTTTGGCTCCATGTATTATACTGTAAAATGACCAAAAAAAAAAAAAGGAAGAAAGGAAAACTGTAAAAGGCAAATATTTTGTACAAAAATACGAAGTTTTAAAAGCTCTTTAAGTATATTTCATATTATTACTAAATGTTGGTCTATATATCTGTATGTCTGCATGTTTCTCCTACATTTGAGATTTTAGAAATGTAAGGTACTGTTTTACACAGTATATGCTTAAGTTCTTCCTATAGCTCAACAACCAATGATAGTCTTTTTCTGATTGGAGCACTCCATACTTTGGAAGATAGAATTTGCATAAATGTATGGTTACTGGCTGAGAAAAATCTATGCGATTCAGTCCATGTGCACACTAAAAGTCAGCCTATCACACGGGGGAACACTGCAGTTCCCAAGTCCTGGGGTATTGGCAGATGGTGAGAAACAGGAGCTGTCAATTTTTTTCAGTAACTGGTTTTCAGTGCTTTTTCCCCAATCCGGTGGTGAGAAGGTAATGCAATCAGAAAGAAGCGTCCATCGCCTTGGAAGCTGTCTGAAAATGTGTTGACATTATTACACCATAGTCCATTATAAGGCGGATGATGGTACTAGAAGAGAGAAATAAGGAAGGGCATTAGCTTTTCTTAAAGAAAAAAGAGAAAATACAGTTCAAATATGGACACACATTTTTGTAGGAAAGATTGTAAAAGACTGGCTTATTTTTTCAAAGCAATGTCTAAAAGTTCTTATTCAGATTGAGAAAAAGCTAAGTTTCATTTTGAAGAAGCTTATTCTGGGGAAGTCTAGTCCCTACATAAATCTCAATGGGCCAAAAAAAGCAACAAATGACAAATCTAGGCTGTCACCATCCATTATAATCTCTTGTTTAGGTATCTGTGTTTCTCCTCAACTGACACAGCTGTAGTAACTTCCTTATATATCTTGAGATTCCTACCGTTAGCACTTGGACCAATGCCAAACACATCAAAGATACTCAACTTGATGATTGTTTCTGGAATGCATATAGGAATAATTTGTGCCCCAGTTACTTCTGTTTACCAACTTAAAAAAATGGCTTTACTGAAATGTAATTCACAAATCACACAGTTCACCCATTTCAGTATATAATTCTTTAGTATATTCACAAACTTGTGCAATTTAAAACTATCTAATTTAGTATATTCACAAAGTTGTGCAATTTAAAACCATCTAATTTAGTATATTCACAAAGCTATACAATTTAAAACTATCGTCCCTCTCAAAGGAACCCCTATCCATTAGAATTCATTTCCCATTTCCTCACACCTGTACCACAAACTTTTTTTTTTTTTTTTTTTTGAGATAGAGCCTCAAGCTGTCACCCTGGATAGAGTGCCGTGGCATCACAGCTCACAGTAACCTCCAACTCCTGGGCTCAAGCGAGTCTCTTGCCTCCACCTCCCAAGTAGCTGAGACTACAGGCGCCCGCCACAAAGCCCAGCCATTTTTTGGTTGCAGCCATCATTGTTGTTTGGTGGGCCCGGGCTAGATTCGAACCCGCCAGCTCAGGTGTATGTGGCTGGCGCCTTAGCTACTTGAGCCATAGGCGCCGAGCCAACCACAAATTTTAAATCTAGTTCTGGTGAAGAAAACTAGGATGCCCATTCCACAGAAGATCATGTATTAAATGAAGCTTTAGATAACTATCCTTTGAAGTCAAGAAAATCTCGAAAGCCTGCTTTGGGTTATGAGCTTATAAAGAGCACAGACTATATCCTTCCAGTATCTAGCACAGCGTCTGGCCTATAGGAGGTGCTCAATAAATACACGTGGACTCAAATGCTTGGCTGCTTCAAGTGGCTGTGTACAGACATCTGTGAAAGATATAGCACTGGTGCCATATTGTAAAGAACTCTTGGCTAACAATATGATAAGACATTGACCCAGGCCAGAGTACTTCCTATAGTATGTTAGACACATTTATTAGCTTCCTTAAGTCCTCACAATAATCCCATGAAGAAAATACTGTTATTATTGTGTTAAATCCCTGAGGTTTGTAACTTGACCAGCTAGAAAGTGGCAGAACCAGGACTGGACCCTAACTGCAGAGCCCTGATACTCCCTACCTCCCTACCTTAATGGGATATAAGCTCTGCAGCTCCCTCTTAAATCCCACCTACTGCTTACCTGTCTCCCTGTCTTTTTCGCAAATGAAGTTATTGACGTCTTCACACTGGAAATCATTCCACTGCCCGGCATAAATCAACCCAGCACAGTCTTCTCCTGGCCCATTGCCATCACCCCAGTTATCTGGCTGTCCAGCTTTCCAATTTCTTGTAACAAAACAGAAATTGAGCATTATTTGGCACAGTAATGCAGAGGGCTTCTTTACTCAAGAGCAGCAGAGAAATGTAAAAAGCAAAACTGAAGCATGTTATTTGTCCTGGAGTGAAAACGTATCGTTTAAAAAGCAGTATGTGCTCTTATTCAGAATTCGCAGCAGCTGTTTTGCAGAGCAATGTGTAATTCAGCAGCCCCTTCCCCGCAGGCTTGTTTTCTTTGCCATAGTGAAACCCACTCACCGAGCTGCTCCATCACAGCAGAGGGAGCAGCTCCCTCCTTGACACAATTAGATGAATGGCTGTCTCACGTCTGCTGGAATGCTGGCTTCTGGGCATGTTGTATAAATGTGCATGAGTTTGCATGTCTTATAAGGACATGATACACACACACACAGACATATACTCGCTCTCGTGAGAACTCAGGGGGCTCTCTGTGCATTTCAGTATCTTGCTTCTAACAAGACAGAGGCAGGGAGAGAAAGTGAGGGGCCCTTTATATGTTTTTAAGAACCTACAATTACAACTGGTGATGGCTAAGTTGTAGATGGTTGATTGCTCTAGAAAGAAATAAAAATTTAGTCTTACTGAAAATGACTCATACATGTCACTATTTCACAGCCTGTTTTGGGCGAGACATTCTTAAAAACAAGTTTCCTTTAGGATGAGTTCACTTGGGGCTGGTTAAGTTGGAAGCTGCTGCTCAGAGCAGCACTTCGCCAGGGATGACACTCTGTGCTTGATCCAGTTGCCATGTAATGAATAAGATGTGCTTCTAGACTCAATTCTTGAAGGTTAAATCCTGTCGAAGAAGCATGTTCGTGTACAGAAGTTTGTGGTTCCTGCTGGAGAGGATGAGCCCGCCTGTCCCAGAGGGTCTGAAGGAACATCTGCGGCGGGGGTGCTTCCGGTAAATAATGACTCAGCACCCATCTGCCAGAGGGTGTCCTTGGGTCACTTAAGGAGAGCATCCATGCTGCCCTACATCTTTTTTAATTTAATTTAATTTTTTTGAGACTCACCCTGGATAGAGTGCTGTAGCATCACAGCTCACAGCAACCTCTAACTCCTGGGCTCAAGCGATTCTCCTGCCTCCGCCTCCCAAGTAGCTGGGACTACATGTGCCTGCCACAATGCCCGGCTATTTTTGGGGGGGTTGCAGACGTCATTGTCGTTTGGCAGGCCCGGGCTGGATTTGAACCTGGCAGCACAGGTGTATGTGGCTGGCGCCTTAGCCGCTTGAGCCATAGGCGCCAAGCCTCTTTTTAATTTTTTATGAGACAGAGTCTCACTTTGTTGCCCTCGGTAGAGTGCCGTGGGATCATCGCTCACAGCAACTGCAAACTCTTGGGCTTAAGTGATTCTCTTGCCTCAGCCTCTCTGGTAGCTGGGACTATAGGCACCCACGACAACACCTGGCTATTTTTTAGAGGTGGGGAGTCTCACTCTTGCTCAGGCTGGTCTCGAATGCTTGAGCTCAGGCAATCCACCTGCCTTGGCCTCCCAGAGTGCTAGGATTAGCACTGAGCTTGGCCACCTGCCCTACATCTTTTTTGTGTATTTATTTTTTTTGAGACAGAGTCTCACTTGCAGCAACCTCAAACTCCGGGGCTCAGGCCATCCTCTTTTCCCAGCCTCCCGAGTAGCTGGGACTACAGGTTCCTGCCACAATGCCCAGCTATTTTTAGTGACAGCGTCTTGCTCAGGCCGGTCTCCTGAACTCCTGAACTTAAGCTATCTACCTGCCTAGGCCTCCCAGAGTGCTAGGATTACAGGCATGAGCCACTATGCCTGGCCTATTTGGGAGTTTTTAAGAAGGTGGATCTGAAGCCTGGGTGCAGTAGCTCATGCTTGTAACCCGCCTTTGGGAGGCCAAGGCGGGGGAATACCTGAGGCCAATAATTCAAGACCAATCTGTGTAACATGGCGAGACCCTCTAGCCAGGTGTGGTGGTATCTATCTATAGTCCCAGCTACTCAGGAGGCTGAGGTGGGAGGATAAGCCCAGGAGTCTGAGGTTACAGTGAACTATAACTACACCATTGCACTCCAGCCTGGCCAACAGAGTGAGACCCTGTCTCCAAGGAAAAGAAATGAAAAAATATGAATGAGTGACCTCAATTACATAAATCTAGTGATGAAAAAATAGAGGAAACCATCCACTGGTGAGAGTAAAAGTGGGATAATACTTAGATGGGAGAGTTAGAAAATATTCCTTCATTCATTCACGTATCCACAGAGCTCCTGTGATGTGCCAGGTAAGATCTAGGTCTGCGTTCCCCAAACCCTGAGGACTGGGACTGGTCTATGGTCTGCTAGGAACCGGGCTGCACAGCAGGAGGTGAGAGAGTGAAGACTCCTGTGTGTTTACAGCTGTTCCTCACTCTCATCACCGCCTGGGCTCTGCCTCCTCTCGGACAGCAGCATGGGATTCTCAGGGGAGCGCGGACCTCACTGCACACTGAGGGTCTGGGTTGCACACTGCTTATGAGAATCCACGCCTGATGATCTGGCATAAACGTAATGCGCTTGAATCATCCCCAGACCAGCCCTCTCGACCTCTGTCTGAACAAAAGTTGTCTTCCATGGAACTTGTCCCCCAAAAGGATGGGGACTGCTGATCTCAATACAGCAATGCAGAAAACTCTCATGGAGCATAAGTAGCAGATAAGACAGACGAATTCAAAATTTCAGACTATCACAGTGATGCCAGAGAGAAATTGGAAGGAAAAATACTTTCACATAAGCTCTTTGTGTTCATCCGTCGACCCTGCAGGACTCCTCTGGAAATGCCAGTGATGCCTAAACAGTTTGGTCTTGTTGATGTATATTTTGTTCACTGCTGCCAGTAATGTGAGGGGGGTTGATTCTAATTTTCTTTTCTTTTTTTCTTTTTTAAGAGACAGAGTCTTATTCTGTCCTTGGTAGAGTGCCGTGGTATCACAGCTCATGGCAACCTCCAACTCCTGGGCTTAGGCGATTCTCTTGCCTCAGCCTCCCGAGTAGCTGGGACTACAGGCGCCCAGCACAACACTCAGCTATTTTTGTTGTTGTTGCAGTTTGTCCAGGGCCGGGTTCGAACCCACCACCCTCAGTATATGGGGCCGGCACCCTACTCACTGAGCCATAAGCCCCGCCCAGATTCTAATTTTCTTCATAAAGTTTAAGAGCTATGATTTCTGAATGTGTAATGATGGGACATTTGATATTCTTGATTCACCAGTCAATTGGGAAATTGTACGAATATGACTTCTTAGGGTTTAGAAGCCCTGCTTAATATTTTCCTTGTACATTTCCTTTTAAGTCACTTTAAGTTAAGTAAATAAGAGAGACTTATGAACTAGATAATCTGGTGATAAGAAAGGAGATTATCACCTTTCTTGTTTGTTTTTTCCAGGTGCCTGGAATTTTTCACATACATTCCTGAAGGCTTTCCTTCGGACTAAAAGCAGAATGCAGCTCTGTGGCAGGGGGAGGTGATGGGTGGCCGGTGTGAATGCAGGGCGGGCAGAGAGCCTGAGTGAGGCTGCAGGGGCAACTCGGCCTGGAGGCTGAGCACCCAGAGTCTCCAAGCTTCTCTTTGACAAAGCTAAAAGCACACAGAGTGACTTGTGGTAAAACCTCTCAGTCTGTGTGATTATATGGGGTGGCTATAAAGTTCGTGTGCAATTTCAAATCACACACTATCTTAAATTGTTCACGACCTTTACGGCCACCCTGTGTAATAAAACAGAAAAGAATGTGACAGGTAAACAGAATGCACAGGCAGTCTGTGAGTTATAAATATTTGATATATGACTCACACTTACGGAGGCTATTACAGGTCATAGGTAAATGTACCTGTTCCAATTTACATACAAATTCAACTTACGAACTGGCCTACAGAAACTATCTTATATCCAGAGGCTGCCTATGAGAAGAATGTCAGCTTAAATAGCACCTTAACTCCATTTGCAAGTAGATCCTGGAAAGAACGGACTTGTCTTGTGGTTCAGCCTATAGTGTATCTTGATGTACTTGAAAAGCATGTGTATTTGCAGTTATTAGGCAACGTGTGCCATAAATATCAACCAAGTCCATTTAGTTGATAATGTACATTACATCCCTATTGATTTCTCTACTTACTTGTTCTATCAATGACTGATGGGGGTATGTTGAAATCTCCTTTGAAGCCCTGCTCTTTGCTCTATCCACACTTAGGGGTGATGCACCCTTTTGATTTTAACACAATTGTGGAAACCAGTGCTTTTTACTTGAGTCCAATGACAACCTTTCACTCATACTCTAGAAAAGACCTGTAGGCCGGCACAGAGGCTGGCTCGTGGTGGGTACCCCAGGGTAATTCACTGATTGTTATCACAGGGCTGTGGGCAAATGGGCCTCAATCTCCAGTCAAGAGGCTGGTGCTGGCCATGAATGAAGTTGTCAGTGTGAAGTGAGAATAAAGGACAATGCAAGTATCACAAAGTTGCTTTTCCATTCTTGTGATACTTGCAAGCAAGACTCAACACTAACACGAAGCCAGTAGACAATCCAATTCATGCCCACATAGAAGAAAACCTCATTTCAATTCAAGTTGGGAGGAAGGGGAACAAGGGAGGGGACGGGAGGAGGGGTGTGGGGTACATCTACTGAATGGACATGGGGTGGGGGTGTTTGGCACACCTTTGAGAGTGGTCATAACTGCAAGAGGGATTCTTCCTAACACATTCAAGTACTTTGACCTGGTTGTACCCTTGCATTCACCCAAAATTAAAAAAAAAAAGATAAAAAGGACAATGCGTGTGAGAGAGTATGTAAGACGGCCAGCTGTTTCTTGGAAAGAATTTTAGGTTTATTATCTTTTTAATGCTGAAATTTGTTGAGAGGTCATTTTTAAATACCATGGTCTTAATTGGGAAGTAAAAGCTCAACAGACAATGTTAGCCTTCCAGTCTTTCTTTTGAAACTATATTGGCACGTAGACCCAAAGCATATGAGGGTCTGTCGTAGTGCCAATCCCGAGCCATCACAGATGGCAGCTCCTGCTGTCCTCCCCAGCTGGTCCTGTCCTGCTTCAGAAATGGCCACATGAGGCAGCGAGTCAGGTTGCAGGTTTTATGGGCATGAACCCGAGTGCAGTCTGTGTGTGCCCTAAGCCTTGGCATCTATTCCAAGTCACTGTGGCTTTCTGTTAATTCTAGGTAGCACCTTATTTCTCATTCTCGGACTCAGCAAGAAAAGTGAGGTGAGGCGAAGGAACAGCCTATTATCCCCTGTCTATTTGCTCGTTAGCAATAACCACAAAACCCTTAATCAAATTGTAAATGGCTGTGTGTGTGTCTGTGCTGGGGGAAGAGAGAAAGGGGAGAGCTGTGACATTTAATGTGCAAGGCATGGGATGGCCTATCTATTTTTATTTCTTGGAAGAGTTTAAGGAAGATTGGTATTAATTCTTCTTTGAATGTTTGACTGAATTCAGCCGGGAAGGCACCTGATCTTGAGCTTTTCTTTATTGGGAGTGCTTTGATTACTTCATCAAGCTCCTTATTTGTTACTGGTCTGTTCAGGCTTTCTATTTCGGCTTGATTCAGTCTAAGAAGGTCGTATTTTTCTAGGATTTTTATCCATTCTCTAGGTTATCCAATTTGTTGGCATATAATTATTCATAATAGTCTGTTATGATCACCAGCTCCAGAAATCATTGCCGGTGACCAGGGAAAGGAAAAAGGATGGGTCAATACTTGGGGGCCACAAGTGCCAAAGTAGAGGGCAAAATGTGAGTCTACAGGAGAAAAATTTGGGGTGGTTTATACTGGTGGGGACTTTTGAGAGCCTGAAGCCCAGTCCCCATTCTTAGGCCATGCAGAGAATATTCTGTCTTTTTCACAAACCTGCTGTGTATGTGACATCCCAGTCAGGATACTGTAAATTGTACACATTCTAGGTAGTATAAATCTACAGTTACTTACTAATGTGATAATAATTACGACAATAGTAGCAAGAAAACCAATACTAGCATGTAATTATTTCCCCAGCATTTCTCATGTGCCAAGTCCTTTTCTAAATGAAAACATCGTATTCCATTTTCATAATACTGACATAGGCGCTTTGGCAAATAAAGTTCATTTTATAAAAGGGGACATGGAGATTCTGCATGGGTGAATAATGCACACAGGGTCCCGCAGTGTTGTTGGGTCAAGGCCCGGAACCCAGATCTCCCTGACACCAGAGCATGTGCTACCCACGCCTGACTGCGCCGCTCTTTTTCTAGTTTGCACAATGTTTATTTTTATATGTCAAATTAAATTAGCCTTTGGTTATTGAGACCTCATAATATGCCTGCCTAATTTATTCCTGCTTTTAAAATTTGATCCTGGGGATTTTTACGTGCATATGTATTCCTCTGGGTGGGAAAATGAGAAGTGAGTCTGTGGCTAGGGCACAGAAGCCGAGCCTTTCAGGAGGCTCCAGGGTGGCTGCAGCTGGGGACCGAGTTCCCGGGAAGGTGTCTGGAGACGTCGTCCTTCTCAGGTTCTAGGTCTCAGTGCTGGGGCTCTCCTCCCAAACCACATCCTTCTCCACAGAAGAGAAGAGTTTCACCTTGGGAGAGCTGGTATGGACAGCCATGTTCCAGCTCAATCCTTTCCAAAGGGGCCAGTGCTGTTTTGTCTTGGGGGAAGGCTTAAGATTGAGTTTCTTAGTGAGTCTAACCCAGACCTTTTGCGCATTGATAGCAGTGAGAAGGGTGGGAAAGATGAATCTTTTTTTTAGCTCCCCATAATTCTCTTAAACAACAACAACAAAAAATCACAGCATTCCTGACATTACAAAATTTCTCTGCCTCCCATCCCCACCTGCCACCCTCTACCTCTCCTATTTTAGACGCCAACTCCACAATAGTTCTGAGTCTCCAAAGTGCATCCCTGCCATGCAGGCACGTTCCTCAGACCAGGTGGGGAGTTCCCGAGGGCCAGAGAGTGCCGGGGTAGCTTCCTCTTCCCAGGACAGGTGCAGAGGCGCACTCAGGTGTTCTGACAGCCCCACAGCAGGCGTCCACTTCCCCTTGACAGCAGTCTGAAGCTGACTATCTCTGGAGAAGAACTGAAATCTTCAGAAGTTCCACCTCAACATTTGGCCACTTTTAATTTTTTTAAAGATAGATGGCCTTATTCAGGTTTTTATCTTTCTTTCTTTCTTTTTTTTTTTTTTTGAGACAGAGTCTCACTCTGTCACCCTGTGTAGAGTTCTGCAGCATCATAGCTCACAGCATCCTCAAACTCTTAGGCTCAAGTGATCTTCTTGCCTCAGTCTCCCAAGTAGCTGGGACTATAGGTGCCCGCCATAACACCTGGCTAGTTTTTCTATTTTTAGTAGAGATGGGGTCTTGCTCTTGGTCTCTAACTCCTAAGCTCAAGCAATCCACTGGACTTGGCTTTCTAGCATGCTGGGATTACAGGCATGAGCCATCGCGCCTGGCCTGATGCTGCTTTTATAGAACTGAGGTCATGCTGCACTTATGGAGAATCTTCAAGACTTTAGGGGATAGTTATCCAGCAAATGCAACCTTTTTATTGTGCATATGAATTTCTCATATGCAGGAGAGTCATAAATTAGAAGTTCATAATCATACTCTGCCGAGACAACCTACCAGGGTCAGGAGCACCTACGACGTTATCCTGGAGGGAGCATGCCAGGCATAAGAAGCTCATCTGGGGTGAACACTCAGTGTATGTGAGGTTGTCTGGGCTTTGTTATCCTTTGCTATAGCATCTAAAGAAAACACTTCAGCCAGAAGCACCATGCTGTGTGGTTTTATGAGTGTTGTGGATTTTTTTTTCTTAGAAATGAAAAGGAAAAAAGAAAAACCCTATCAGAGAGGCACATCAAATGTCAGCCACAGTTTCCCTAGTGGAAATACCTAACTGGGTCTGAGCATCAGTTTAAGAAGAGCATCTGGAACACCAAGTCATTCAGGAAGAAACTGTAGGAAATTGGACAAGAGGTGAAAACAGAACTGTGAGCATCTGACTACCAATCTGGAAGTTTCTGAGCACTCACTTGTAGTCTGGGGACGTCCCATCCAGCCACTTCCATTCATTTTCACGTTCCGAGTCTGTGAGCCCAATCCAGTGGCTATCTCTGCCTACCATCTGCTTTTTTATCCATTGCTGAAAAACAAACCAATGATGGTAAATTACTATTTCTTGGAACAGATGGCTGTGGGACTATTTTTCTTTTTTTTAATTTTTAACATTTGAGAAAAAAGAGGGAAATTTAAAAGAGGATATTTGTTAGAACTTGCACACTGCTTTTGCTGTCTGCTTTTTAATTGCACTTGTCTTGTTTTTTTGTTTTTTTTTTTAGGGTAGGGTTTTTGGTTTTTTTTTGTGGAGACAGAGTCTCACTCTATCGCCCTCCGTAGAGTGCTGTGGAGTCACAGCTCACAGCAACCTCCACCTCTTAGGCTTGAGCGATTCTCTTGCCTTAGCCTCCCAGGTAGCTGGGACTACAGGCGCCCACCACAGCGCCCGGCTAATTTTTGATGCAGTTCGGCTGGGGCCGGGTTTGAACCTGCCACCCTAGGTATATGGGGCCAGCGTCCTACTCGCTGAGCCACAGGCGCTGCCCACTTGTCTTGTTTTGACTGTTTGGGGAGCTTTGACATTCTCGCTTCTTACAAGTTTACAATCACTCAGACAACTCAATGACTTCCCCCGTAGCCACTTCCCTCCACCCACCCATCAACCCACGTCCTAATAACAGAAATAGCCTCAGGCTCCCTGCAGTGCGTCTTTAAGACTTCACAACAGCCCATGTAGGAAAGATGAGAAGTGGCTGATCTCGGACTGGGCCCAGGTCCGTGGGTTCTGAAGTCCCTGCTCTTCTGTGTGCTCATTCCACTCAGACACAACGAGAAACATCTGTTTTCAAGGTTGTGCCTGCTGCAGATACTTAGGGAAAAGGAAGGAGGCTGCTGGAACAATGTGGCACCAAAGAAAGAGCTTTCTTTGGCCTTGGTGCTAGCAGGGCCTCAGTTTCAGTCTCAGCTCTGCATCTGCCCCATAAACCATTCTGGGCCTCAGTTTTCCTATCTGTAAAATGGGTAATAATGATACTTATGTTCTAGGGTTGCTGTGAGGTTCACAGGAGAAAATGCCTTGTGTAGTGCCTGGCACACAGTTGGGGTCTAATGAGTGGTCACTGTCATTATCATGTGTGGGCTGGCCCCTTGGTCTTCTCTGCTTTTCCTAACCACACGTCTGGCCCTTTGTACCCCATGCCGCCCCTCCAGGGCTCACACCTGTGCCTATGTCTCCACAGGTGCCTGGTGACAGCTCTCGAGCTTCTCTGCATTATAACTCTCCTGACAGCCATCAGAAGCCGCCACACATCTCCAGGCTTGATATGTTATAACTTCCAGGAAGAATGAGGATATAATTGCAAGGCCATGAATGCCTCTAGCCACTGGATGAAGCCCAATCTCATACTATCGCCTTCCATGTTTATGTGACTAGGAATTCTCGATACCTTCGAATCCCCAACAAGTATGCAATTTCCATCCTCAAATTATAGTTTTCACAGCCAGGTTATGTGGCAGCCTTACCTGTTCTTCTCTCGTGTTTATGAAAACGAGATGTGAAGACTTGTCCTCACAGAAAAGTCTCGCATCCTCAAAAATTTCTTTCTCAATTGAAAAATAGTAGCATTTGTCTGTGAAGTTCTTCCAGTGAGGCGGGCAGCCTAGGAATGCGAAAGTTTTAAATACTGATTACAAAAACACACAAAGCACTCTGCCTTACTTCAGCTGCATTTAAAAGGCTAAAGCCACGGCCCCATCGGGAGCAGCCCAAGTGTCCCCGTGTGGAGCCCACGGCTGAGGTTCATGGACATTCTTGGAGCTGAGACGGGCCCAGAGGAGGGGACTGCACAGCACACAGTAGTCAAAACCACACGATCTGGAAAATATCTGCGACTGGGCCTTTGTTCCTCTGTGCCTGGATTAGTCTTTACAATAACAGAAATAATAAAAACAACAAGAAAAAGCAGGGCAGGCTCAGATGTGCGACCTCACCCTGGAATCACGCAGAGCCCATAAACTCCTGGATGGGAGAACCCAGAACCCAAACTGGGCTCATGGAACACAAAGGTCGCCCGAGTCCCATCAAGGGAAATCAAGCAGAATCGGTCCGAGGAGACAAAAACAGGCTTGGTTGCTAATCACACATTTGAATTTTGCCAACAGTTTAATTATCAAAATACAAGGAGGAACCATGAGACCTTCTTAAAAGGAAAACTAAATCTGGGCCTCCACAGCAGAAAGTTCCTTCTCCACACAGATGAGGCTACCTGAGGGCACAGCCTGTCCCTAGAGAGAGAATATAAAGTGCGGAAAGGTGGGTTTGGGGGCAACCAGCACAGGCTTCCATGAAGGAAATGTTTTGGGATGAGTTTGTCTCCTAAGGGCCTGACTCCTTCATGTACATGAGCACTAGAGCACTGGGGGTGTTGAGAGACAAGTGCCAGCCTGCTGTGGAGGCCGGTGATGGGAGCAGGGCTGCCATCACTGTCACGTAAACGGTGGGGAGGGGGCGTGTACACTGGGGGTTGGCTCAGCCACGAGCACGGACACCGCGTGTCTCCTGTGGAGGGAGGGTTGGACTTACCGTTGGCCTCTGGTGCTGAGGTTGGCTCATTCTGCAGGGCCAGGGGTACCACGGCCCCTGATGGGCCAGGAGGGCCAGGGGGTCCCTTGGGGCCTGGCATGCCTGGCACTCCAGGTAAGCCGGGCAGCCCCCGAGGTCCAGGCACCCCAGGCTCCCCCACTGTGCCCTGTAGTCCCTGGAAGCCGGGTGGACCCTGCGGGCCGGGGAGTCCATCCTTGCCCGGTGGGCCTGGGGGCCCTGGGTCTCCACTGGGGCCCTGAGGGCCAGGCTTCCCGGGGGACCCACGCGAGCCTTTGGGGCCCTGCGAGCCTTTGGAGCCTTTGCCGCCGCGCTCTCCAGGGGGGCCGACGGGTCCGGTCGGGCCTCTCTCACCAGCGGGACCAGGAGGGCCAGGCTCCCCCTTCTCTCCTTTCTGTCCCTTGTTGCCAGTCGGGCCAGGGGGTCCCTGGGATCCTCTGTCACCTTTCGCACCTCTGGGGCCAGGAGGACCTAAAACATGAAAAAAGCGAATCTAGCACAAAACAGACGCATCGAGGAAGGATCATTGGTTCGTCACACTACTGTAGGCCGTGGTTACGGGCGGACTTACATTGTCCCCCAAAGCCACGTGTTGAATTCCTCACCCCCAGAACCTCAGAATGGGACTGAATTTGGAGACAAGTCTCTGTCGCTTCACAGACATAATCAAGTTAAAATGCAGACATTAGGGTGGGCGCTAATCCAGTGCGACTGGTGTCCTTAAAGAAGAGGGGGGAGGACACAGTCACACGGACAGAGGAGAGGGCCGAGCCACACAGAGCCTCAGAAGAAGCAATCCCGCCAACACGTAATTTCCCTCCCTCCCTCCCTTCTTTCCTTCCAACTCGGGCTCAAGCGATCCTCTTGCCTCAGGTTTTCTATTTTTACTAGAGACAGGGTCTCACTCAAACTCCTGAACTCAGGCAATCCACCCAGAGTGCTGGGATTACAGAGACGAGCCTCAGACTCCCAGAGGGTTACAGAGACGAGCCAGTGCGCCCGGCCCTGCCAACACCTTGATCCCAGACTTCCAGCCTCCAGCGCTGTGAGGAAATACGACTCTGCTGCTGAGGTCACCCAGTCTGTGGCGACCTGTAGTGGTGTTACGGTAGGCTGAGCAAACCAGCACAACTGCACGGCTTAAAAAAAAATTTCTTCTATAAGCTCACCCTTCCTACTCCCAGCATGGAGAATGTATCTTAACGGCACACAACTTTTATCACCCCACTGATGTCCTCCATGCTGACAGGGGCAACGCTGGGTACCTCACTACTCAGGGTGACTCTCACTGCTAACATGGGGCTCTCTTAGTCAACAGGGCCTATTATGTCATCAACAGAAAGGTTGTGAAGCCTGGGATCGGGATTTCCTCTTACTTATTTCCTCTTTTCATTAATTTGACCAATCGGAATGACCTACGACACGGCAAGCACTGTGTTAAGTAAGGTGTTGGGGGATAAAGAGGTGAATGAGACCAAAAATGCCATGCAGGGTTGAAAGGCACCGACCTATTGATTCTCTCACCGCAACCAAGCCCTGGCCTATTCCTGTCACAGCCCATCTTGCATTTTCGCCAGCTCCACCAGTGTTGTGGGGACACTGCTGTCAGGGCTGAGTTTCACTCACTCATGACCAGGGCAGAGGCACGGGGTCTCTGCAGGGGAAGCTGGGCAGGGCCTCGCTGCCCATTGTGGACGGGCCGCCCCCAACTCTCCGGGCTGGTTAGTCTAATAGTACAAATATGGAAGGTGGCCTAGAGAAAAAAATTGGGTGGCCCACTTACATGGCAGGGGTGGGAAGGAAAGCAGATACTTTTTCATCCCCATCATCCTATAAAGAGGCCCACTTAACTTAAACAGGATTGTTTTGTTCCTGAAATTCTCAGGGGTAAGAAGGAAGTTCACACATCTATTTCACATCCAGGATTTGTATAAGGAATGAAAGTTTTCCAGGTGCTTTCACAGATATCACCTGACCTTGCCTATGACATATTATTCCCATTGCACAGAAGGACATGCAGGCCAGGGATGCCAAGTAATTCGTTCACGGTTACTTGGCTATTAAGCACAGGTGTACCAAGGAGGCTGTGACCCAGACAATCATAGTCAGCAGTGGAGCCAGCCGTGAATTCAGGTCTTCTGACATTGACATAAGGTCATAATGTCTTGGGGTTTCTGAGATCTTACAATTCTCCATGAGTAAGAGAAACATGTTTGCTCTTTTTACAGAAGCAGAAAGCCTTGAAGTATGGGAGTGCTGGGGAGTGAAGGATGGGTACCCGATCTTCCTCCATCCCGTAAAGACACCCTGCTCACCTTGGCACGTTTCCCTCCCCCTGCCCCCAGGCCTTGATGGACACTCTCCATACCCTCATATTACCCCGGCCCCAAGTCCAACCCACCCTCTCTGTCCTTGGCAGAGGCCGAGGCTCTGTCTGCACTCAGCACTTAGTTAAGACTACTCACAGTGTTGCTCACGGATTCATTGGTGGGGTCTTCTTCCAAGTCCTAAGAAGAATATCCTAATGGCTAGGACCAGTTTAAACACGTGCTTTCTAGTGTCATCTGCTCCATAAATGGGAGACTTTAGAAGACTTGGGCGAGAAGCTTTCTCTACTGAAACCCATCCCACTGACCTCTGCCCACAGCTCCCTTGGCTTCTCCTGTCTCCAGCTCTCCTGGGCTCCGGGTCCTTATTTCCATCTGCTAATCAGATGGTCAGTTTTCTCTGGGGTGTTCTTTCAGCACTGGGTGTTCTTTCAACCCAGCATATCTACAGCTGCACTTTTCATCTCTGCTCTTTGGTCTCCTTCCATCATCACTCCTCCCACCACAGCCTCACAACCCTCTGTTCCCACCCGTGACCCCCATCAGGACCCTAGTGAGGGCTTCCCCCTACCCCTCACCAGGAAGGTGACTGTACTGACAGGAGTTGATCCAGCAGGTCTCCTCTGTGTAACCTGGGGCATCTCATGAATAGCTTGGGCCACTTGATAAAGACAGGGCAGGTAGACTCTTCACTACCAGATCTATTTCTTTTTAAGAAGTAACTCAGTTCCTTTGTGTAGTTGAGAAACTGTATCCTAGATATTAATACTGGGAAGGTAGATGTGCTTTCCCCCATCAAGGATATAGCAGGATGAAGGGTTCTAGTGAAAAAATACTGATAATTTAGACCAAAGCAAAATAAAAAGTAACTTTTCTTCTCAAAGTTTTCTGTTTCGTTTACGTTCTATGTTTAACCTTAGGAAATCCAAATAATGAAGAAGGTATGTTGGGAAATTCAAGAGTTTTAAAAATTTTAATTTTTATTCTTTTCAAAAATGTTTGCCAACTATCAGTGTTTCTGAATCACTCCCATCTGGGGTAGGTGCTCTATTTGTAAGTTTAGGGAAGTGCGTTTACCTGAGACCGTGAAATAGGGACTGATCAGGGGCCTGACTCCCTGTTCTGAGTTATATTTCTTCCAGGACACCTTTCTCTGGGGTCTAACAGAGTTCTAACTCTTTCTCTTCTTCTTCTGATGTGAATCCAGGACCTCCCTTAACCTGGGGTGACAGCTTTTCATTCCTTTTCTTTCTTCCTGGGGTAGTTTCCAGTGTCCAGCTATTTCCCTTCAAACTGGAAGTGGTTGTTGAATATCCCCACTCCCTCCACGTGTAAGCTGTGGCTTATCTGAAGAGTAGCATCGAATGTGAATCCCACACACAGCATGAATGCCAGAAGATGCTAATTTCCAAATCATGTGAAGAAAGGCAGTAGATATAGGGAGAAGATGCAAATTTTTGCCTTTGATAATGATCTAAAATCCTACTTGTGGCTGGGTGTGGTGGCTCACACCTGTAATCTCAGCCATTTTGGGAGGCTGAGATGGGAGGATTGCTTCAGGCAGAAGTTCAAGAACAGCCAGGGCAACAAAGTGAGATCAAGGGAATGAGTGAATGAATGAATGAATAAATAAATAAATAAAATCCTACTTGCAATGGATTTCCTAGCTAGAAGAGTATAAAAACTGAATCTCCCCATACCAAGTACTACATCCATCTTAAATAGGTTACCTGTGTCTCTCCTAATGAGATAAAGCTTAATATTCATGGTTGTAGATAAACTGGCAAGCACCCTTTGAGTGATCTCTTCCTTCACAGCTTCCTCAGCTTTGCAAAAACCCCAGGGAGCTGGCATTCTTTCCCCTCAGAGGCTAGGTTGGCTATGTAAAAATGTATTCCGTGTGCCTGATAGATAAGGGGGTTCCTATAACATACTCTGCTCATTAAGACAGGCTAGAAATTTGCTGTGTCTTTTTTCCTCTTAAAAAATCATTGAGAAAAACCTAGAGCCATTTTAAAAGTCTACACTGAATCCTCCTAAAGAGTAGATTATTAATGCCACGGTGCACTTTCCTCTGGGACCTACCGTGTTGGCATTGCACATTAGCGTCTGGATAATCTCAGGCTTTTAAGTCTCATTTGAATCTTTTATTGGGCAGCTATGGAAATGAAAATAAAATGAAACAAAATATAAGCTACGCTTAGTGCCTTAAAAACCAAAGGAAAAAAGAAAGAAAGGATTGTATTTATGACCTGTGCGGTAACAACTTGAATTCAGAGTTCAGAAAATAATAATGCCACATGGGGAGGCACATGTCATGTCCCATGTGGAAGGACATCTGAGATTTGCTTTCAAACTGGCTGAATTTTAACTGAATGTCAGGGCCAAGTAGGTGGTTCACTGACTCAGGGCTCTGAAATGCCAGGACACCCATGTGGCTGGTAAAGCTGTCAGAAATGCCTGAATACGACCAATACCAGAACCAGCCCTGGGTTTGCACTGCCAGCAAAAGTCCTACCCCATGTTCCCCAGACTCCCTTGCTCTGGGATCCCTGAAAACCTGAAATCTCTAAACAAGCAGTTCAAAGAGGATGGAAGGCTCTAAATCACTGTGCTGTTTCTGCTTTGGCAAACCCAACTGTAGGCCTTGAGAAGTGCCCAGCCCTGTTTCCCACCCAAGGTAAGTTTCAAATTTGTTTTCCAGCAAAACTCCTGGTGCTTAACAGAAAGTAGAGAAACTGCTTTAATTCTTACCGCCATCCAAAATCTTGGACACTCAATGTCAAGACACAGCGGTGGTAAGATTGGAAGATAGACGAGGTAGGGGGAAAAAAACCAGGGACACAAGTCTCCTGCCTAATACACTTTGTGTTGTCCCTTCCCTGTCAACCTCCCCATGCATCTTTCAAGGTTCACCTTAACTGGCGTGTCTCCTATAAATAAACTCTCCATCATTTCACCCTCCCCAACACATTGTCTGCTCATGGTACAAGCAGAGGTTTGGGAACTAGACAAACTTAAGTTTGGCACTGGCAGCCACTTACTAGCTGTTGGACTTTGGATAAGTTACTCAGGCTCTCTGTGCCTCAGTTTCCCTCCCTGCAAATGGGGAATGCTAATAGTTCCTGCCTTAAAGAGCTGTACCAATGAAAGCAGATAATTTCTCCAAGTGCTTAGTGGTGTGATTGGCACGTTGAAGACGCTCCATGAACGTGGAGTGAAAAACTGAGTGTAAGCTAGCTGTCGGCAGCAGGGAGACTGATTCATCTCCAGGGCTGGCACCAGGAAGCCAGCAGTAACCCCGCCTGTAGGGCTGCATTTTTTGTGTTCATGAAGCTCTGTTTTGTTTTCCACGGCCATGTACTGGCTACCTCTGTAGCACAAGAGAAAACTTTGACAAGAATGAAACTTACTCACACTTGGGTGTTATGCTCACCCTGGGCTAGGCACTGCATCAAGTCCCCAATATCATCTCACTGAGTCCTCACAACTCAAAGGGTACACACAGATGCGGGAATGGGGTACACAAAGGACGAGAAACTTGGTATGCAAACCAGGCCTGTCCAATTTCAGAGCTCTCGTTCTCACTCATTAAGTCTTATGCCTCTTTGCCCAGGCGTGGTGCCTCATGCCTTTAATCTTAGCACTTTGGGAGGCTGAGGCGGGAGGACGGCTTGAGGCCAGACGTGGCAAGACCCCACCTTACCAAAGAAAAATTAGCCAGGCACAGAATTTGAGGCTGCAGTGAGCTATGATTGTGCCATTTCACTCTAACGTGGGTAACAGAGAACCTGTCTCTTCAAAAACAAAAAATGTTTTAGCTCCAGTTTGCATGGATCTTGGCCCCCCGCAAGACTCAAAATCCTCTGATGTTGACTTAATGAACCCCAGGCTTATTGAACTAGGCCTGTCCCATTTCAGAGAGCAGAAATTTACCTCTCTCAAAGAGCAGAGAGGGAAAACAAAATGGTGCAGAGAGGATGCAGCCGACACTGCCAGCTTGCAGAGGAGCAGCCCCAGACGTGGAGCGAATGGCATGTCCAGAAGTGCGTGAGAAGTCCTCTACATAATTAGGATAAAAATCTTCACATTATTGGTAACCAAAAAAATAAGGCTTTCTTAACAAGGTTTTTGTTTTTGGTTTTTTTTAAATGGAAGCACAGTGTTATTTATTTATTTATCTTTTAGTTATTTTTTATTAAATCATAACTTTGTACATTGATGCATTTATGGGGTTCAGGGTACAGCTTCGATATACAATGTGAAATGCTTACATTGTGTTACTAAGTAACACATCCATCACAATTATACTCATTTCTTAATAGTTCTGAAATGTACCATTGCATCATGCGCATTAGGTGAGGTCCCCCCGAATACCCTCCCTCCTCCCATACCCCCCGCCCCTCTCTCTCTCCCCTTCTACTTCTGGACTATAGCTATGTTTTTAACAAGGCTTTTTGGTGGATGGATGTAGAGATAACAGGATTGCAGGATTCAGCGTGTGATACAACATCTATTTCCACCTCACCGACTGCCTCAGGCCAGTTGGCTTCAGCTCTGTGAGCACGGGGACGGGGCTCATTAAGTCAACAGTCAACAGGGACTTCCTGAAAAGCATCAGAGGATTCTGAGGCTTGCAGGGGCAAGCCCCGTGCAAACGGGCACTAATCCATCCTCTCCCTCACCCTCAGGGATGAGCGCTGCCCACACAGAAAGAGGAAAGGCGTTAGCCATGAGGCTGCGTGGACGGGGACACTCGCGCCCAGACGCCGGCCCCTCCGCAGCCTCTGGGTCCCTCGCTCCCGCTCTGGAGCTGTGGGGCAGACTGAGTCGCAAGGGGGTAGCTGGGAGGCTCGGGAAGTTTCTCAGATCACTCACAGAAAGAGCCGTGAACAAGACGGGGGTAAACGTGCCACGGAAAAGCACATGTGGAAAAGAAAGTACCACTGGCAAACCAGAGGCGCTTCAGAGATACTGAGTCAGAAACTTCGTTCTTAACAGGCGTCTCCACTTAGAGTGTCTACACGGGCCTGTAGCAACACCCACCCACTGCTCACACTCCTCTCTTCCCTTATTTCCACAGCCCATCTGTCAGAGGGTCCCGCTGATCAGCCTCATCCGGCCACACCCCACCAAACTGTGTTCCATTTCTGTCTACACTGTCCCCAGCCCCTCCAACACACAGGTGCCTCCTGGACACCTCCTCGCATCTGGGCACCAAATGAGCATGTGAAGGGGTTGCCATGGGCTCTGAACACCCCCAGCCCCATGTGGCTGGGTACTGTTCACCTCGGCTGGAGGAGGCCACTCAGGGCCTCCTGGAGCAGGGGTCTCTGTGGTCAGGAGAGGGCAGGGCTGCTCTTGATCCCATCTCTAAGACACCTCCTGAGTGAGAAGACTCACACCTCCCATGTTCATGGCTACCACTGCATTCCAGGACCCCAACATCTGGTCTGTGCTCTCACTGCACCCCGGCCTCCACTGTCTACTCTCCTCCCAGCTCCCAGGATCACCTGGTAAAGATATAAAGCAGATCATCTCACCACCTTGGGACACAATCCCAACTCCCTGATCTTCCGGGCTCCTTCTGGGGCGCTGGGTACAGAGAGGAGGGGTACACACTTTCTGTGACCTCCCTTGGAGTTAACAGGCTTTGGCCCCAGACAGCCTGATTTCAAGTTCTGTTTAGTTAATCCTTGTGTCTGCAAACTTGAGCAAGTTGCTCAAACCTCTCCAAGCCTTAATTTCCTCAACTCCAAGCTGGAGGTGATATTAGAAGTACCTGCTTCATGGGGTTCTTGTCAGCACTCACAGGGACGGTTTGTGAAAGCATTTATACACTCACATGCCACATTAGCTGGTGAAAAGGACCACAATAGAGACATTAACTAACTTCAACCCCCAGGGTCTAATCTTCAACTATACCGACTTAGCTGACAAGCCGTGCTGTCTGGAAACAAAATATGTCAGAATTTTCCCTGTAGGAGACAAACTAGCCACTAAGCTCATGGAATAATAAAGCTATGAAATTAATAGCTAGAATAGGCCCAAACTACCATGATAAGACCATCTAAAGAACCACAGTTCCTAGAGACATTTAGAAAGCTCTTATTTTATGAGGTTGTACCTCTGCTGCTATCTTCCCTCTGTCTGAACTTAGATCGAGACAGAATCAGTCAAGCATTGAAGAATTTTCTTATTGCTTGAAGACCCACCCCTTATTCAGAGTACGCCGAATACCTCCAATATCTCTGACTTGCAACTGTCCAGCCCCTCTGGAGTTGGGCACCCACATGGCTCAAAGAAGCCATTATATTTTCAGGTAACATCCTTTTCTTTAGAAAAAAAAAATTCTATAAAACGAAAATCATCTCCCTTTAATGAATACCCCCTGGTCTGTGTTTCACCCAGTGCTGCTCCCAGATGGAGCTGCAGATGGCTGAGCTGCTCCCCGCTAAGCAGGCTCTCTGGTTGGTTAAAGCTCCTTTGCCCATAGTTTCTAGACCTCATCAGTCTGATCCTACTTTTCTGAGTGTGCTGGTCTATGAAAGTGTCTCTTAAAAGGGCTTTCCAGAATAAACACTATGCTCCAGGGTTGGTCTTGGCATCCTGAATGAAGTCAGATGTTACTTTCCTTATTCTGGATATCATGTTTTTCTGAACACACTTAAAGATCACATTCGCTTCCCTGAAAGACACATTTAACTGCTTCCAATTAACTAAAGCTATCGTGTTTCACACACACTTCCTTCAGGCCACGTTCTCCCATCAACATTTGTGTGTTTGGTCTCACCCATGTATGAGCTGGATTTTTCATGTATTCCCTCTCTCTTTCATTTGGCTGGCCTCTTGTTACTATTCCAGCCTCTCTAGATCACTTTGGATTATGATTTCATCACCCACCTGTTAGCATAGCCACAGGTACTGGATTATCAATCATCCACATTGTCCTGCTACTCAATGACAAAGCTGTCGCACAGAGTCCTGCCATCCACCACCCAGACCAGCCTTCAGGTTCACAGGGCTCATTAACTGACCACTCTCTATACTTGGTCATTTGAATGAAGTGGCTCATGCCTTTGTATAATCCCTTCCCTTTGAATGAGGAACCTGTGACTTGCTTCTAACCCCTAGAATCTGGTAAAGGTGATGGACTGTCACTCTCTTGATTAGGCTACATTATTGAAAGCTTTGTCTTAGCAGACTGAGTGAGAAAGGCTCCTTTGCTGGTTCTGAAGAGGCTGCAAGATTGGGAGTTGGCCACATGGCAAGGACCTGTGGGTGGCTTCTATGAGCTGAGGGTAGTACCTAGTCAGCAGTCAGAAGGAAAACAGGAATCTTTCCCCAGTGGAGCTTCTGAAAAAACCACAGCCTTTCAAAGAGTCTGCAGCGTGGGGAGACACTGAGAGAGGACCCACCTAAGCTGTGTCGAGACTCATGACTCATAGAAACTATAAGATAATAAATGGGTATTTCATTAAGCTACTGAGTTTGTGGTAATTTGTTATCTAAGCACATAAAATTAATACAAATAATAAATTATCCAGCACCTACTTCTCCATCTTGTTCTTAAGGGTGTCGCTACCAAATGCCTTGGTGAAATCCAGAAATGCTGTTTTTTATTCTCCTAATTTAACCAAATTAAAACTGTTAACATAAGAAAATAAGATTAGGTTTGCCTGACTTCTTAGTGAACTTATGACTTCAGATTTCCTGAAAGTTCATAAATCGCTCTTTTAATAATCTTTCTTGGGCTTGAATACAAATTTCCTACTCTGGTTGGTATGATTAGTGTGGGAAATCCACTTTTGCCTCCTTTTTGAAAATCAGCAATGCATTTGATTATAGCCTGTCTTCTGATGCCCTAAAATTCTCTTTATTTTCAGCTACCTAAGTACAAGGACCATCTGGTCATCTCCTTGTATATTCCAGAGTGTAAGCACAGCATCTTCTCCATAGTACTTTCAACTTAAAACCTGTAAAAATAGTTTATGACTGGAAACTACTGTTAACATATGGTTTCTGCAATTCCTGAAAAGTAAATGTAAGTGTTGGCATGGTGGCTCATGCCTGTAATCCAAGCACTTTAGGAGGTCAAGAGCTCAAGACCAGCCTGGGCAACATATCAAGACCCTCTCCCTGAAAAAAATAGGACATTAGCTGAGCATGGTGGCATACACCTGCAGTCCAAGCTACTTTGGAGGCTGAGGTGGGAGGACTGCTTGAGCCAGGAGTTTAAGGTGATGGTGGGCTATGATCATATCACTGCACTCCAAACTCAGTGAGTGTGACCCTGGGTTTAAAAAGAAATGAAATGAAATAAAATAAAATAAAATAAGACAATCTGAGTCAAAGACTTTCAAGTTATAGGGACAACCTGGATGACAGTAAAACACAGATTTCATAGGCAAGTCACATTGTTTCCCTCTTCTGTGGTCTTAAAGTTACTGCGATGGCCATCTGTTCATGACATCTGGAAATAGGATTCCCTTACTAGGACTCTTTTAATGTAGCTTTATGACCTAAAAGAATTAATCTGGTTTCAGATGAGTCCAATTTATATCATCATTGAAACAATTCAGGCACTGAGAAAATCCAAATTAACCAATCTTTCATTCAACTAATAATTAGTAGAGCACCTTCGAACACATTCCACAAATTCTCAGTCATACCTCTTTTCCGATGGTGGCTGGACTTAGCAACTTATTTCTAAAGAACAGAATATGGTGGATGTGATGGTACACAGGCCATAAAAGGTGTTGAGCTTCCTTCTTGTTCTCTCTCTTGGATCATTTGTCCTGGAGGACATGTTGTAAGGACACTCAAGCAATTCCCCCTGGTGAGAAACTGAAGCCTTCTGCCCAGAGCCATGTGAAGAAGCCACATTGGAAGTTCATGACTTCAGCCCTGGCAAGGAACTTGACTATGGCCTCATGAGAAATACCTAGTTAGGATCACCTGGCTGAGCTGCTCCTGAATTCCTGATCCATAGAAACTATGAGATAACAAATATTTACTACCATAAATTGTCAAGTTTTAGCACAATTTGTTGCACAGCAAAAGATAACTAACACAAACATAAACTCAGGATTTTGACTTACCTTGTAGTATTGTAAAATTCTTGATGAGTTGACCATGCTTGGAGTCTACCAGCTTCATTTCTTCCATAATTACTGACAAGTTGGCCACTTCAGTGTCCAACCTTGACCTCATCATGTCTTGTTGCATCCTGAGAGAAACAGAATCCAAACGGATGTTGGCCAGTGTATTATTCAAGGAGGTGAGATCATCTGTGTGTTTGGTCAGGGTATCCGTGCAAGTGGTCCTGACTTCATTCAGATTGCTGGTCAGCGTCCGCAGGTGGTGGGCTGTGTAACTGATGTTGCTAATGATGTTCACAATATCCGTCTCAAAGAGCTGGAAGCGTTCCTCTAGTTGGTTGAACTTGATGGCCGTTCTGTTCTCAGCATCCTTGTGTGAGTCCTGAAGGTCTTTCAGGTTCTGCTCGTTGGCCTGGGAGATGGTGGTGATGTTGTCCATCTGACCCGTGAATGAGTTGAGCTGGCTGTTCATATCCTCCAGGGTGTCGTTGTTGGCTTTGGCCAAGGCAGAGTTGTTGGCAGCCAGCGTCTGCAAGCTCTGCACTTTCTCCTTCAGCCAATCGGTGTCTTTCTTGGCTTGAAGGAAAACCTGCTGCAGATTTTGGAAGTCGTTCTTGATTCGCTGGATGGCCTGACTTGTGTCATCCACGGACCGCTGCAGATTGGTGATGAGGTTCCTCTGCTGCACCTGTGTCAGGTTCAGGTTGTTCAGGCTCATGATGACCACGTTATGGGAGTACATTTGACTCTGCAGGTTGCCCTGCAGAGCGCTGGTATCTTGCTGCAGATTTGTGACGTAGCCATTGTACGCCTGGAGGGTTTTGTTTACAGTGGTGATGAGGAAAGAGTTATTCTCCAAAGTTTCTTTCAGCTGACTCTGCCTGTCCACCAGTGCATCCCCGCTGGCCTGTAACTTCTCCAGCGTATCTTTGTTCTTGCTGGTTTTCTCTGTAATCTCACGCAGTTGCTGACGAAGGTCCAGAATGTCTGATCTGAACGTGGAAAGTTCTGAATTGGTGCTTATAGCTTTCTTTCCAGTTTGGTCCCCTGGAATAAGAAATGGTTGTTACTTAAGTTGGTGATATGGAGAAGTCTTCAAGGCAAGGTCAAGAATCCCAAAGATTATGCATTGTAATATAGATACAAAATTTATAGTGTATGCAGATGTCTCTCTGCATTAGTAAAATAGATATGTAGCTATTAAAACTGGGTCCTGGGGAATCAGAAAGGTTGCTCAGTATGAGGACTGACAAACTTGGGTGAACATTTTCTCAGAGGGAGGGGGAATTGCCTAGACTCTGGGGACTAGCTAGGGGCAGTGGTTCTCAACCTTCCTAATGTCTCCTAATGTCGCGACCCTTTAATACAATTCCTCATGTTGTGGTGACCCCCAACCATAATATTATTTTCATTGCTACGTCATAACTGTAATTTTGCTCCTGTTATGAATCGTAATGTAAATATCTGATATGCAGGATGTATTTTCATTGTTACAAGGGGTCACGGCCCATAGGTTGAGAACCACTGAACGAGGGTGTCGAGAAGAAACCTTTTAAATTTACTAAAATTTTATTTTGGAAAATGAAAACATTAGCATTCTGGGAGGCCGAGGTGGGTGGATTGCTCAGGAGTTCGAGAGCAGCCTGAGCTAGAGTGAGATTTTGTCTCTAAAAATAGCTGGCACTGAGGCCAGGTCCTAGGTCCTTGGGAGGCTGAGGCAAGAGAATCGTTGTGCCCAAGAGTTTGAGGTTGCTGTGAACTATGATGCTATAGCACTCTACTGGGAGACAAAGTGAGACTCTGTCTCAAAAAAAAAAAAAGAAAGAGAAATAAAAACAAAATTCTGAGCTTTATTATTTTATAAATTAATTGCCATGATTATTTTACATAGTTGAAAACATTTCACATAAGAATTTACTGAGCATTTTTTTTTTTTTTAAGAGACAGAGTCTCACTTTATCGTCCTTGGTAGAGTGCCGTGGCATCACAGCTCACAGCAACCTCTAGCTCTTGGGCTTAGGCGATTCTCTTGCCTCACCCTTCCAAGTAGCTAGGACCACAGGTGCCCACCACAACACCTGGCTATCTTTTTTTTTTATTGCAATTTGGCCAGGGCCAGGTAGTAAAGGGTATTTCTGACTCTTTTCAGAGTCAGAGCCCATAATACTTTGTTAGGAAGGATAGAACTCAAAAAACTGGTCCTTCAGTTCAAAATGTAAAGTCTCTGAATTAAATCACGAGGGAAGATTCAACACATGACAGAAAAATTCAATTTCCTTCTGGATGAAGGGGATTTTATAGCAACATCTTTCTAAAAAAAAAAATGTGAAGATTACAGAGAAACGCTACTTTCTTTTATGCACAATGGTGTCAGGGGATTCTACTTTGTGGTTCACTCTTATCACAGATTACCTAATTTCTTCAGGTCACTCTCCACTGCTGTGAGCTTGTCATCGTAAGTTTGGCGAGATGTCTCCATGCCACCTGTGACATTGTCCATCTTCTCTACAACTGAGATTTGGAAAGTGGTGCATTAGTACCCATACCTGCTCATATTTTATTTTTCAGTTTCAAAACAAGAGATCATTTCATTACAGAATAAAGGAAAGAAACAAAAAGTATCATTGAAATCAAATATGGAATAATGGCTATTCTTTTAAAAAATATAAATAACTTACTTGTACAAAACCCAGTGGTATAATTTACTTGGTTAACTCTTGTTATGATTCTGTAAAGCCTTAGATATTTCAGAAATGATTTAAAATAAATTTTAAAATTTGTATGCATTTTAGAAGTCCTCAATCTGTATTATTTCTTATATGAATTTCCACAGATAAAGGCAAAGCCCACTGTGATCTTTTTTTTTTTGAGACAGAGCCTCAAGCTGTCACCCTGGATAGAGTGCTGTGGCATCACAGCTCACAGCAACCTCCAATTCCTAGGCTTAAGCGAGCCTCCTGCCTCCACCTCCCAAGTAGCTGGGACTACAGGTGCCCACCACAATGCCTGGCTATTTTTTGGTTGCAGCCGTCATTGTTGTTGGGTGGGCCTGGGCTGGATTCGGACCCGCCAGTTCAGGTGTATGTGGCTGGCGCTTTAGCCTGTTGAGCCACAGGCGCTGAGCCAACCCCACTGGATCTTTTATAAAATTTTGTCACTCTTCGGCCTCCATAACATTCCTGGCAGGTGGGACTCAATTATTATCTCAAGAACACCCAGCTCCATTCTATGCACAAAGTCTTCACAAACGGACACAAAATCAAGAGTGTTCGCCACTCTCTCTTACGAGTTCCACCATGGAGCCCTGAAAATCTGCTTTTTGCTAGTGACTCCTGAACCTATAGCTTATCAGTTCTCAGCTAGATGCCTAAGTGGTGTTTCTGAACAATGATTCACTGAGATGACTTTTTGTTTTTGTTTGTTTTATCATTTTCTTGATTGTACTGATAGGGAAAGTCAGTGACCCAGTGCTAAATAAATTCTTCGGTTCTTATCCCTTCTCAGAAGGCAGTAGTTCTCTATGGTTAAGAATTCAAGTTTGTGGCTCGGCGCCTGTGGCTCAGCGGGCTAAGGCGCCAGCCACGTACACCTGAGCTGGTGGGTTCGAATCCAGCCCGGGCCCGCCAAACAACAATGACGGCTGCAACCAAAAAAAATGGCCGGGCGTTGTGGCGGTCGCCTGTAGTCCCAGCTACTTGGGAGACAGAGGCAAGAGACTTGCTTGAGCCCAGGAGTTGGAGGTTGCTGTGAGCTGTGACGCCACGGCACTCTATCCAGGGTGACAGCTTGAGGCTCTGTCTCAAAAAAAAAAAAAAAA
>CAUYRH010042436.1:0-19543 GCA_963574655.1 Perodicticus potto | reverse complement strand
ACAAACCCACAGCTAATATTTTACTGAATAGAGTAAAATTGAAAGCTTTTCCACTTAAAACTGGAACCAGACAAGGTTGTCCTCTGTCACTATTATTATTCACTATAGTGCTGGAAGTTCTAGCCAATACAATCAGGCAATAGAAGGAAATAAAGGGCATCGAAATGGGAGCAGAGGAGGTCAAACTCTCCCTCTTTGCTGACGATATGATCTTAGAGAACCCCAAAGACTCAACCATGAGACTCCTGGAAGTCATCAAAAAATATAGTAATATCTCAGGATATAAAATCAATGTCTAAGTCAGTAGCCATTGTATACACCAATAACAGTCAAGATGAGAGGCTAATTAAGGACACAACTCCCTTCACCATAGCTTCAAAGAAAATGAAATACCTAGGTATATACCTGACAAAGGAGGTGAAGGACTCTATAAAGAAAATTATGAAACCCTAAGAAAGGAAATAGCAGAGGACTTTAACAAATGGAAGAACATACCATGCTCGTGGCTTGGAAGAATCAACATTGTTAAAATGTATATACTTCCCAAAGCAATCTACCAATTCAATGCCATCCCTATTAAAATACCAACATCGTACTTTTAAGACTTGTAAAAAATGATTCTTTGTTTTGTGTGGTACCAGAAAAAAACTGTACAGCTAATGCAGTTCTTAGTAATAAAACAAAGCCAGGGGCATCAGCATACCAGATTTTAGGCTGTACTACAAGGCCATAGTGGTCAAGACAGCCTGGTACTGGCACAAAAATAGAGACATAGACAGTTGGAATCGAATAGAAAACCAGGAAATGAAATTAACATCTTACAACTACCTAATCTTTAATAAACCAAACAAGAACATGCAATGGGGGAAAGACTCCCTATTCAGTAAATGGTGCTGGGAGAACTGGATATCCCCATGTAAAAGACTGAAACTGGACCCATACCTTTCTCCACTCACAAAATTTGATTCAAGACAGGAAATTCTGAGAAGATGACCAACTGATAGCAACCCTCGGCAGAGGCTCCTGAGCAGAGGAAGAAACACTGGACGGAATAGGACTCTATGAAGCCAAGGGTGGGAAGCTGAGCCAAGAAAGAAGTTCGGCAAGCTGTAACTCCAAGGAACAGCATTGAAGAAAACAAATTACAGGTACAAAGCCTATCCACTAGAGGACTGGAGACCCCTCCTTCAAGCAGGAGGCCTGCCACAGGCTATCTGTAAATGAGCAGGGAACAAAAGACGTCTTACTTTACTTCACTGAGGAGAGCCACTAAACTCCAGGTCTCTTTCTCCAGGGAGGTCCCATTTATGAACCTAGACACCACCACACAAGACATAAAATTAAACAGATATTGTCCCCAACAAGTCCAAACTCCTGTCCACCCACCCCCCCTCACATTGTGGTCTGATGCTCTGCCCCCTGCAGAGCGCAGAGTGTTTGGTCTTGTCCTGAGAGATCTGGGCATAGTGTGGACTGCCAACCATCAGGATGGAATCTGTGACTAATAGGGAAGAAAGAGGGTATAGGAAGAAAGGGACACTTGGCAGGAGGAGGAGCAGTCCTCTGGTTATGACTATGCCTGGTCAGTGGTGGTATTGACTGTTGGTTTGGGCTGTGTCTGGCAAGATGGGGTGCAGAACCCCCAGCTCTGATGGCACCCACAGCGGGAGAATGGTTGCCCCGTGTGGACTGAGTTCTGCTGACAGGGCTGGACCCCAGCCCCTGCTGAGCCTGTGAGCAGAGACTTGCTAGGTGTGGACTGAGACCTTAGAGGAAGGGCATGGTCCCCTGATTCCAACAGAACCCTCGAGCAATGGCTTCCTGGGTGTGAACCAAGATCTGAGGGCTAGGGTGTGGTTGTCTCCAGGGGGGCTGGTGAGCAGAGGCTTACTGGGTGAGGACTGAGACCTACAGGCAGAATGTGGTGCCCTGACTTTAACAGAGCCTGCAAACAGAGGCTTGCTAGGCAGTGGACTGAGACTGGCAGGTGGGGGCATGGTCCCCTGACTCCAACTGGTCTGGCAAGCAGAGGCTAGCTGGGTGTGGACTGAGTCTGGTGGGTGGGAGTGTGAATCCCTGGCTCCAATTGTGCTATTGGAGACCCTTGAACCCCTCTCTGTTGAGCAGGGTTTGCACTGCCTGAGACAATTTAATTGGAACCCGTGTCTGGGACTATCCATGTGGGGACATTCTGACATTGACCTTCAAAGTTCTGTAGCGGAAAAGAACTGAAGGGTGGGGGCTGGGTGCCACAGCTGTTTGTATCTTTCATAGTTGAGATTTAAACCTAATACTGTGGTTTCCTAGGATAGGGTAGAGGTTGGCTGATATCAAAACAGAGCTAGCTTGTGCTATCTCACCAAGTAGGTCCTCAGAGTCTCTGGCCAAAGCTCTGAATGGGGCCTTTGTTAGGTTGTAGGAGGTAAACCACAATTACAAAGCCTAGTGATTTGGTAAGGGGCTATCTCTACTACCTCTGAAGCCCAATTCAATCTCACCCTACCAGTTCTAATAACCAAATGGTGGAAAATAAACATGGTGTGGACCCAACAGAAGAACTCTGGCAGCATGAATAAACAGAATAGATCAACCCCCACAAGAAATGACAAAGGAGATACAACTGAAGATGCCATGCATAGACAAATGGCAGCAATGTTAGAAATCAAATTCAGAATATGGAATGCCAATAAGATAAATAGAATGGAAGAAAAGATAGAATTGAATTCCAAAGAATAGTTTTAAAGTTGTCTCAAGAAATTAATGAATTCAAAGCCCAAAGTCACCAAAGATAAGGACCCAATGAGAAAAGAGATAGCAAAGCTCAAGGAAATGAAAAAGTTAATTGAGGAGCTCCAAAATACAGTAGAATCCCTCAAAAATAAAGTTGACCAGGCAGAAGGAAGGATCTCTGAAACTAAAGACAGAGCTTTTGAACATTCCCAAACACTCAAAGAGGCAGACAACTGGAGATCATTCCCTGAGAGAGTTGTGGGATCACTCCAAAAGATCAAACATTTGTCTTATAGGAATTCCCAAAGGAGAAGAGGATGGCCCTAAAGGTACAGATGCTCTACTCCAAGAGATTTTGGAGGAGAATTTCCCAAGCATTGCAAGAAATACAGAACTTCAGATAGCAGACAGTTTCAGAACCCCAGCAAGACTCAGTCCAAATAAAGGATCTCCTAGACACATTGTGATTAACTTTGCCAAAGTTAAGATCAAGGAGAAAATTCTGCAAGCAGCCAGATGTAAGAAAAGCATCACCTACAAAGGGAGAAGCATCAGAATGACTGCAGATCTCTCAGCTGAAACATTTCAAGCCAGAAGATGGTCATCGACCTTCAATCTCCTAAAACAACTTCCAGCCCAGGATCCTGTATCCAGCTAAACTGAATTTCATTTGTGATAGAGAAATCAAATACTTTAATGACATAGACATGTTGAAAAAATTTGCCATAACTAAACCAGCTCTCCAGGATATTCTTAGACCCAACCTCTACAATGACCAATGCAATGCTCTACCTCCAAAGTAAACTCACCCATAAATTTTTGAACAACACCCAACTTCCACGGTGGTGAAAGGATTAAAAATTTCTACTGGACATCCAAAAATCATGACACCCAAAACACAATCAGGCTTCAATTTTCTCAATTAATGAGAATGGTTTAAATTGTCCTCTAAAGAGGCACAGGCTGGCAGACTGGATACATAAACTCAGACCAGATACCTGCTGTATACAAGAATGTCACCTTACCTTACAGGATAAAAATAGACTCAGGGTGAAGGGATGGACTTGGATAATACAGGCAAATGGAAACCAGAAAAAAGCATGGGTTGCAATTTTAGTTGCAGATACAATTGGCTTTAAACCAACAAAAATAAAGATAAGGAAGGTCACTACATATTTGTCAAGGGAAACATCCAACATGAAGAGAGTTCAATAATTAACATTTATGCACCCTACTAGAATGCTCCTCAATTCATAAAGCAGACCCTAATGGATACGTACAACTTGATATCTTCCTGCACTATAATAGTTGGAGATTTTAACACCCCTTTGACAGTTTTGGATAGATCCTCCAAGAAGAAACTAAACAAAGAAATATTAGACTTAAACCTGACCCTAGAACAAATAGACTTTACAGACCTCTACAGAACATTTCACCCTAATAAAACTGAATATACATTCTTCTCATCAGCCCATGGGTCATCTTCCAAAATAGATCATATCCTAGGATACAAGTCTAACTTCAGCAAATTTAAAAGTATAGAAATTATTCCTTGTATCTTCTTGGACCACCATGGAATAAAAGTCGAACTCAAAAGCAACAGGAATCATCATACTCACACAAAGTCATGGAAACTAAATAATCTTATGCTGAATGATAGCTGGGTCAAAGATGAGATTAAGAAGGAAATCACCAAATTTTTGGAACAAAATGATAACGAAGACACAAATTATCAAAACCTGTGGGATAGTGCAAAGGCAGTCCTACAAGGGAAATTTATAGCATTGGAAGCCTTCATCAAGGAAAAGAAAGACAGGAAGCCAACAACTTAATGGATCATTCAAGCAACTGGAAAAGGAAGAACATTCCAACCCAAAACCCAGCAGAAGAAAACAAATAACCAAAATTAGGGCAGAATTAAATGAAATTGAAAACAACAGAATTCATAAGATCAATGAAACAAAAAGTTTATTTTTTGAAAAGATTAAAAAAATTGATAAACCTTTAGCAAACCTAACCAGAAATAGAAAAGTAAATCTCTAATATTGTCTACCAGAAGCAATAAAGGAGAAATAACAACAGACACTTCAGAAATTAAAAACAAACAAACAAACAAAAAAAACACCTCAATGATTCCTATAAAAATCTCTATTCCAGAAATATGAAAATCTGAAGGAAATGGACCAGTCTGGAAGCATGCCACCTTCCTAAACTCAATCAGAAGGAATTAGAAATCTTGAATAGACCTATATCAATCACTGAAATAGCATCAACAATACAAAATCTCCCAAAAAAGAAAAGTCCAGGAACAGATGGCTTCACATCAGAATTCTATCAAACATTTCAAGAGGAACTAGTACCTATATTATACAACCTTTTCCAAAGCACAGAGAAAGAAGGAATACTTCCCAACACATTCTATGAAGCAAATATCACCCTGATCCCCAAACCAGGAAAGGATTCAACAAAGAAAAAAAATTATAGATACTTAGTAAAGTATCTATACTATAAAGATACTATAAAGTATCTTAGTAAAGAAAACTATAGATACTTAGTATCTATACTATGAAGACACTATAAAGTATCTTAGTTAAGAAAACTATAGATACTTAGTATCTATAGTGTAAAGATACTATAAAGTATCTTAGTTAAGAAAACTATAGATACTTAGTATCTATAGTATAAAGATACTATAAAGCATCTTAGTAAAGAAAATCATAGATACTTAGTAAAGTATCTCAAGAATGAAAAAAAAAGTATCCAAAATATGCAAAAATATTCAATAAGATCTTAGCAAACAGAATTCAACAACACGTCAAAAAAATTATACACCATGATCAAGTTGGTTTTATTCCAGAGTTGCAGGGTTGGTTCACCATATGCAAATCTATAAACATAATACGTCACATCAATAAAATAAAAAACAAAGACTATATGATTCTCTCAATTGACACAGAAAAAGCCTTTAATAATATCCAGCATCCTTTCATGATCAGAACACAAGAAAATAGGCATAAAAGGGACATTTCTTAAACTAATAGAGGCCATCTACAGCAAATCCACAGCAAATATCACATCAAATGGTGTAAAATTGAAAACATTTCCACTCAGATCAGGAATAAGGCAAGGCTTCCCACTGTCTCCACTGCTATTCAGTGTAGTAGTGGAAGTCTTAGCCATCACAATGAGGCAAGATAAGGTGATCATTGGTATCCAAGTAGGGTCAGAGGAGATCAAACTCTCACTCTTTGCTGATGATACGATCCTATACCTGGATAATTTCAGGGATTCAACTTCAAAACTGTTAGAAGTGATCAAGGAATACAACAGTGTCTCAGGATACAAAATCAATACTTACAAGTCAGTAGCTTTTATATATGCCAACAATAGTCAAACTGAAAAAATCATCAATGATTCTATTCCTTTTACAATAGTGCCAAAGAAGATGAAATATCTGGGAATTTACCTAACAAAGAATGTGAAAGATCTCTACAAAGAGAACTATGAAACTCTGGGAAAATAAATAGCTGAAGATGTTAACAAATAGAAAAACATACCATGCTCATGGCTGGGAAGAATCAACATTGTTAAAATGTCCATACTACTCAAAGCAATCTACAGATTTAATGCAATCCCTAAACACTATTGTCATACTTTAAAGAACTTGAAAAAATAGTACTTTGTTTTATATGGAATCAGAAAAAAACTCAAATAGCAAATACATTACTCAGAAATAAGAACAAATCAGGAGGTATCATGTTACCAGACTCCAGGCTATATTTTAAATCTATAGTGACCAATACAGCATGTACTGGCACAAAAACAGAGTGGTGGATGTATGGAACAGAATAAAGAACCAAGAGATGAACCCAGCTACTTACCGTCATTCGATCTTCAACAAGCCTATCAAAAATATTCAGAGGAGGAAAGACTCCCTATTTAACAAATGGTGCTGGGTGAACTGGCTGGTGACCTGTAGAAGACTGAAACTAGACCCCCACCTTTCACCATTAACAAAAATTGATTCTTACTGGATAAAAAATTTAAACTTAAAACTTTAAACATGAAACTATAAAAATACTAGAAGAGAGTGCAGGGATAACACTTGGCCTGGGAGAATATTTTCTGAGGAGGACCCCCCAGGCAATTGAAGCAACATCAAAAATACATTACTGGGATCTGATCAAACTAAAAAGCTTTTGCACAGTCAAGAGCACAGTAAGTAAAGTAAACAGACAACTTCAAAATGGGAGAAGATTTTTGCAGGTTATGCTCCCAACAAAGGTCTGATAGAATCTACAGAAAACTCAAACTAATCACTAAGAAAAGAATAAATAATCCCATTTCTATTTGGGCAATGAGACTTGAACAGAATCTTCTCTAATGAAGACAGGCACACGGCCTACAAATACATGAAAAAATGCTTATCATCCTTAATCATCAGAGAAATGCAAATCAAAACCACTTTGAGATATCATCTAACTCCAGTAAGATTAGTCCACATCACAAAATCCCAAAACTACAGATGTTGGCGTGGATGTGGAGAGAAGGGAATGCTTCTACACTGCTGGTAGGAATGCAAGCTAATACGACCTTTTTGGAAATAAGGTTGGAGAACACTCAAGGAACTAAAAGTAGACTTTCCATTCAATCTTGCAATTCCTCTACATACCTACATGATCAAAAATTATTTTACAACAAAGACATTTGCACCAGAATGTTTATTGCAGTCCAATTCATAATAGCCACGACATGGAAACAGCTCAAGTGCCCTTCAACCCATGAATGGACTAACAAATTGTGGTATATGTAACCATGGAATACTATGCAGCCATAACAAAGATGGAGACTTCACATCTTTTATGTTTACCTGGATGGAGCTGGAACATATTCTTCTTAGTAAAGTATCTCAAGAATGGGGAAAAAAGTATCCAATGTACTCAATACTACTATGAAATCAATATATAATCACCTATACACTCATATGAATAGCAAAACATAACTACAGTCCAGAAAGTATAAGGGACGAGGAGAGAGAGGGGAGGGGGGATATTGAAGGAGGGAGGGTGTTTGGGGGGACCTCACCTAATGTACATTATACAATGGTACATTTCAAAACTATTAAGAAATAAGTATAACTGTGATGGATGTGTTACTTAGTTCAATGTAAGCATTTCACATTGTATATTGAAGCAGTACCCTGAACCCCATAGATGCATCAATGTACAAATTTATGATTTAATTTAAAAAAAGGAAAAAGGTAAAAAATAAAAAAAAAAAAAAAAAGAAAAGCAAATGAAAAACACTTGAAGATATTGTCCTAGGGAAAGACTTTTTGAAGAAGACTTCCATGGCAATTGCAACAACAAAAATAAATGGGACTTAATTAAACTGAAAAGCTTCTATACAGCCAAGGAGACAACAACCAAAGCAAACAGATAACCTACACAATGAGAAAGATATTTGCATATTTTGAATCAGACAAAAGCTTGATAACTAGATCTATAGAGAACTCAAATTAATCCCCATGAAAAAAAGCCAACGATCCCATATATCAATAGGAAAAGAAATGAATAGAACCTTCTCTAAAGAAGACAGACAAATGGCTAGCAAACATATGAAAAAATGCTCATCATCCCTAATTATTAGAGAAATGCAAATCAAAACCACCCTGAGATACCATCTAACCCCAGAGAGAATGGCCCACATCACAAAATCTCAAAACTGCAGATGCTGGCGTGGATGTAGAGAGAAGGGAACACTTTTACACTGCTGGTGGGACTGCAAACTAATACAACCTTTTTGGAAGGAAGTATGGAGAACTCTCAAAGAACTCAAGCCAGACCTCCCATTTGATCCTACAATCCCATTACTGGGCATCTACCCAGAAGGAAAAAAATCCTTTTATCATAAGGACACTTGCACTAGACTGTTTATTGCAGCTCAATTTACAATCACCAAAATGTGGAAACAGCCTAAATGCCCATCAATCCAGGATTGGATTAACAAGCTATGGTATATGTACACTATGGAATACTATTCCACCATTACAAAAGATGGAGACTTTATAACCTTTGTATTAACCTGAATTGAAGTGGAACACATTATTCTTAGTAAAGCATCACAAGATTGGAGAAGCATGAATCCTATACAATTTTGATATGAGGACAATTAATGACCTAGTACGTGGTAGGGGGTGGGGGAAGGGAACAGCAGAGAGAGAGAAGGCGGTGGGAGGAAAGGAAGTGCGGAGAGAGGGAAGAAGGGAGGGCGGTGGGGTCTCGGTGTGTGACACACCTTTTGGGGACAAGACACAATTGTAAGAGTGACTTTACCTAGCAAACGTAATCAGTGTAACTTGGTTTCTTGTACCTTCAATGAATCCCCAACAATAAAAAAAAGTCATTTATCTATATGCACTTTGATAGCATCTTTCCTAGCTGGGTGTGGTGGCTCATATCTGTATCCTAGCACTCTGGGAGGCTGAGGCAGGAGGATCACTTGAGTTCTAGCCCAGCCTGAGCAAGAGCAAGACCCTGCCTCTACTGAAAGAAAAATTATTTGGGTGTGTGACAGGTACCTGTAGTCCCATATATTTGGCAAGCTGAGGCAGTAAGATGTTTTAACCCAGGAATTTGAGGTTGTTGTGAGCTAGGCTGATGCCATGGTACTCTAGTCTGGGGCATCAGAGTGAAACTCTGTTTCAAAAAAAAAAAAAGAAAGAAAAAGAAAATATCTTTTCTGAGTTTGCAGGGTTTTTTTAAATGTCCTTAGCTGTATCTTTTTTTTTGGCCCGGGGCTGGGTTTGAACCTGCCACGTCTGGCATATTGGGCCGGCGCCCTACTCCTTTGAGCCACAGGCGCTGCCCAGCTGTATGTTTTTTAAAGAGCGGAAGTTTTAAATTTTGAGATGTACAATTTGTCGATTTTAAAGTTTTCTCCTTCATACATTTTGTTCCTATCAAATTAACCACTGCCCAACCTAATGTTATAAAGATTGTATCATTTCATGTAGAAAATTTATACTTTTAGGTTTTCAATTTATGACTATAATCCATTTTGAGTTAATTTTTGTATATACCATTCTTCAACTTCTCAACTTGTACATTTTTACAAAAAGGAATCCCAAAAGTATCTGCTGGGGTTTTGATTGGAACTGCATAGAAACTAAGGGCCAATTTTTGTAGAAATCAGATCTTTATGATACTGAGTCCTTGTTCCATGAACATAGTATACCTCTTCATTCATTTAGGTCTTCTTCACTTTAATTATTTTTTTAGTTTTCATCATAAACTCTAGTACATATTTTGTTAGATAAATTTATTGCAAAATATTGCATGTGTTTTGATGCCACTGTGCTATTTTAAAATTTTAGTTTCCAATTATTTATTGCTAGTATGATTGATTTTTGTATATGGACCTTATAGGCAGTAATCTTGGTAAACTAGTTCTACGTTCTCTTCTACAGATTCCAGAGTATTTGCTACAGTGGTATTTCTTTTTGTTTCTTTTGATTTTTTCTTTCTTTCTTTTTTGAGACAGAATCTCACTATATAGCCCTTGGTAGAGTGCCGTGGTATCACAGCTCACAGCAACCTCAGACTCTTGGGGTTAAGCGATTCTCTTGCCTCAGCCTCCTAAGTAGCTGGGACTACAGGTGTCCACCACAACACTCGGCTTTTCTTTTGTTGTTGTTGCAGTTGTTATTGTTTAGCTGGCCGGGGCCGGTTTTGAACCTGTCAGCCTCAGTGCATGTGGCAGGCACTGTAACCACTGTGCTACGGGTGCTGAGCCAGATTTCCACTTTTTGTTTGAAAAACCAACCTTAAAAGTTGCAAGAAAACCTTAAACCAACCTTAAAAGTTGCAAGAAAATTTAAAGAAATCTCATGTATATTCACTTCACCCAGAAATCCCATTCACATTTGCCAACTATACAAATAATGTCTTTTAGGGCAAAAAGATCCAAACTAGGATTACGCATTGTACTCCACTGTTTGTTATGTACCTTCGGCCTTCCATTCTGAAACTGTTTATTCAGTCTTCTTTGACTTTCACACTTTAAGTTTTAAAAAAAAAAATACGGCTATTCGTTTTATAGAATAACCATCAACTTGGGTCTGTCTGATGTTTCCTCATGAGGTGATTCAGATGCACTTGGGGTAGAAACACAACAGAAGTGAAACTGTAGAACCTGGTGCTGATTTGTTCCGTCACTGGTGATATTAATGATGCTGGACGGAGAGAATCATTTCCTTCCTTCTTTTGGCAGCAGCGCTGAGAGCTGGCTGAGCTGGATCAAGTAGGTCTATGGAGAGACAAGAGCGTGGGCTAATGTTAACATTCCTGGTAGGGAAAGGCTGTTCCTGTGGCCCTCTACAGATCAATTTTGGCTGTCAGTATGTCTACTCCTTAGTACTGTATTTAGGGTTTCCCTTAGTTTCTTATTATTAAATACTTAGAGAAAGTAGGAATTCCTTAAGCTCAAGTAGGCAAAAGTATGTAACATATTGTAGCTACAACATGTAACACATGTAGCTATGACTGTGTCTGTTGCATACCTGGTTGTTGGCTGAGGCAAGTCCTATTCTACTGGAGCCTTGGCCATGGTGAATATACATCTATGCCCAGTCTATGCTATATAATGATAGCATACTATAACAAGATAAAAGTTCAGGGAACAGGATGCACTGTCCCACTCTGTATGCAAGTTTCCCCCCAATAAACCCCATATTATAGCTGTACCATGTGATGCTAGGGGGATGTGTCTCTAACCCTTCATATAACAGCTAACTTTGATTACTTGAGAAAGGTGGTACCTGCTAGATTTTTTGTAAAATTTTCATTTTTAAAATAAGAATTTCTTGGGGAGATGCTTTGAACCTATGCAAATATCTCATTCCTTGTCCAATTTTTATCACTGATATTTCTTATCTGCTGATTGTAAAATAGTGATTTTTCTAATTCTGTTATTTTTTTCTAAATTTGTTAGTGCATTCTATTCTAAGGAAGAGATTTTTCTTCTCATTTATTCATATCTTTAAAAAAATGTATGGACTGAGATTCTATTTTATTCTATTGGAATAAATGGAATATGATAATACTGTCATGATTTATTCTAATATTTAAATTGTCCAGATTTGGCCAATGGGAGTCCTTTCAAGCTAATTGGTTTGTCCTTTTAAAATGTCTCCACTGTTCTCTAGGCATTTCCATACTTTCTGGTACAATAATATATTCTAGGGTCATCTTATACTTTCTCTATCCCAATCCTGAAATTAGCCATTTCTCCAAAGAGCCTCAGTTATTTTTAGTGGAGAACGGTAGAGTGTGAAATGTTTTCTTGGCTTTTGTGATGTTGCTGCTCCAAGGCCTTTTGGCAGACAGGGCAAGTTTATGTATGTATATTGTACATTTATATTTATTTCTGCAGGTATTGAAAACCACAAAATCATATCAATACCTCCAATTCCAATTCAATCACACACATTTCTTCTTGCTTTTCCTTTCTCTATCTGTAAACCCCTTCTCAAAAATGAGAAATCTGGCTCTCATTACTCCCAATATAGTTTTTCTTCGTGTAGACCTCCTGTGTGTAACCAGCCTCCTGATCTTGCAGGGCTGCTGCCTCATCTTCTTTGTGTGGGCTCTAACCCCTCCAGATGACTTCCTAGTTGAATATGGGAGTTGATATATTCTGCTATGCAAGATGGAAAAGCAGACAGAAACAGTAGAAAGAGAACTATAGAAAGCAATCACAGAGAAGGGGCACAGAGGTACTTTCTGGATTCCTGGAAGCTTTCCAACTACTGGCTCTAGTCTTTAGTTAAGATAGGGCTATTTACTGACTTTTCTAAGAAGCTCCTATATCACTATGATAAATGTTCCTCTTTTGGTTAAGCTAGTTCAGGTTGGTTTTTGCTACTTGCAAACATTCTTAAACAAAGGTATATTTATATCCTGGCTTGTTTTACAAAAATAAAACAAATTGTTGAAATAATCAGGGTTCAGGGAAAATAAAAATTAACCCACAGAAAATGCATACCACATGGTACTGTACAGTTGGTTAGCATAGGCTGAAATATTAGCTCTAAGATTTCCAGTGATCCCAAGAAAGTGTGAAACACTATCCCTTACAAAATTTTATGTCTAGAGATTTGAAACAAACCAGTAACTGGAGCATGAATAGATAGACCACTGGAATAGATACAGAGTTTAGAAGTGAACTTTCAACAAATGGCTGATGGTGTAGCCATCTGAAAAAAAAAATTAATTTGGATCTCTACCTCAACCCATATCCTGAATCAATTCAAAATAAATCAAGCTTTCATTGTAAGAGACTGAAAGTCTAAATGTTCATTAATAGAGAATTGGTAAATTATGGTATGTATATCCCTGCAATAAAATGCTATGAGAGTTGAAGAAAAAAACAGTGAAGAGCTCTGTATCATTGCTACAGACGTATTTCTGGTTATATTAAGTTGCCGGCCCTCCCAACAACATACAGTATATGTGCATGAAATGCTGGCATTTTTGTACACCAGGAACATAGAATATATGTCAGTCTTGGTCTGCATGTGCATACACATTTTGAAGAAAGAGCAAGAAACACTAGTTACCTGTGTGGGACATGAGGATAGATGTAGGGAGAGAGCTTTTTTCCACTGGGTATCTTTTATGCTTGCTGATGGATGAGCCATTTGTATTACTTAGTTTAAAAACAAATAAAAAATTAATATAAATCAGACAAATCTACAAATCAGCTAATCTTGACAGGTTGTGTAAGGGTAACAGGAAGGGCTGAAAGTTGTACCTGCCCACAAATTTCCACTGTAGCCCTGTGCTGACTCCCACACTGAGATGCCATTCTTTTTGGAAGGATTATCTTCAGAACCTGGCTTAATGGCATGCCCTGTAATCCCAGCTATTTAGGAGGATAAGGCAGGAAGTTCACTTGAACCCAGAAATTTGAGGCTGCAGTGAGCAATGATTGTGCCACTACACTCCAGCCTGGGTGACAGAGAGACACTTTACCTCTAAAAACACAACCCCCCCCCCACACACACACAACAAAAATATTACATCCAGAAAGCCTTCACATGTATTACTGGGGAGGTATATGAAACATTATTTTTTAATATGTGGCTGTGCCAGGAGCATTCTACTTCCTAATTCTGCCCATGAATATTCTATGTTTAGGTGAAACTTCCAATTCTTAGTAAATATATGATCAAAATTTGAGCACAGTAATGATCAAGGACACCAGCTCTAAGTCAGGATACCTGGGTTCAAATCTCAGTTGTTCACTGATAAGCTGTTTGCCAGCTGGAAGTTATTCGGTTTCTTCATTTGTTAAAGTGGGAAGCAATTATAACACCACCTCACAGAATCCGCCCGCATAAGGAACACAGGCATGTGAGTCCCAGACCCGGCTGTCCAATAGCAATATAATGCAGGCCACAGATGATATTTAAAACTCCGTAGAACTTACTTAAAAAAAAAGAAATACTTATCCCAATATATTAAAAAATTAACACTTCAACGTGTAATCTATATAAGAAATTATTAGTGAGATGTCTTACCTTCGTATTTGGTAAAGAACACATACACGTCCATTCTGACTAGCTGAATTTTAAGTGCTTAACAGCGTAATCACTGACAAGCGCAGCCCAGAGGGTTTAGTACACAGTAGGTCAGCTAAGTGCAACTATGTATCAGTCTGCCACTATTAGAAACATGGTTGCAACATGGTTACTGTTAACGTATCTCACCTGGAGTAAACCGGTCTATCAGGGATGTTCAGGAGAAAATATATGTACATTTTGGCATAAAGTAAGACGATTTTAAGGCAGCCACTTACTTCACTTCCATCCACGTTTTAATTCATAGCTACAAGATTCGGACCTAAGCAAAATGAACAATTTACATAAGTAGGGCCACTGCCTATCCCAGGTGGTGGAGGGGCAGTGGATGTTTAATATTATTTCCGCAAATGCGGAGGCCCCTGCACCGTTAACTCAGTGTAAAGCAGACTTATGGGAAGGTCCTTTAAAAAGGGGAGGGAAGCGGTTGCAGGAGAGCTGAGCTCTCCGGGGAACAATCAGGGCCATAGGGAGGGCCACAGTTAGGCGGCGGTGGGTACCGAAAGGTTCGACAATGCGGGCAGGCGAATTCCGAGGGGCCGGAGAGTCTGCCCAGCTTAGCCATTACCCTGGCCCCGGCGCGCAAGCTCCAGAGGGCTGCAAAGAGCCCCTGCCCCAAGAGGTGGAACCCCAGGATCTCTTCCCAACCATGGGCCGCAAACACGGCCTCGGCCTCCGCAGCCGGCGTCCGCTGTCTCCCCGCTCCTGAGTGGTTGGAGGGCCGAAATTAACCTTTCACCGCCGCGCTCTGTCCAATCACAAGCTCGCTTTCATGCTGCCGCGGGGAGAGCTGAGCGTGGGGGCGCGGGGGGGCGGTGCGGGTGCCAGTGGCATTCTTCAAGCGGCTGTGCGCCGTTGCCGCGGGCCGCGCGCGGGCTGCGGGCCAGCCGAGCGCTGCGCAGTCTCCGCAGGCGCAGGCGGGAGGGGTCGAGGCGGAGGCGGAGGCGGAGGCGCGGCGCGGCGCAGGCTGCTCCAGGCCCAGGTGAATGGAGTAACCTGACAGCGGGAACGAGGCGACGGCGACCGGCAGGAAATGGCGGCGGCGGCGGCGGCGCCGGGCGGCACCGGGTGGCCTGGGCTGTGACGCGCGCGCTGGAGTGGGGTCCGATGGTTCTCGAAGGCCCGCGGTACCCCGTGCTGCAGGTGAGGCGGGCTCCCGCGGAGCCGCTTTGTGTCCCGGGCTGGGAGCGGCTCCGTCCGGCCGCGTTCCCGCCTCCGCGCCGCGGCCTGCGCCCGGCCATGGGCTGGAGCGCGCGTTAGGGCCTGGCGGGCGCAGGCGGACGGTGCGGTCTTGCCCGGCCTCGTCGTCCCCTTGCCGCGCGGCGCGGCCTGCGGCTCGGGCGTCTGCGGGGCCGGAGACGCCCGAGTCAGTCTTTGAAGAGTTTCTGCGGCTGCTCTGGCGTGGGCGGGGGTATGCGGGTCCTTCCCTGGGGTCCGGTCCTCACTCCTTACCCCCCGGCCTCGGGGAGAAGAGAGATTTTGACAGGTCGGGTTACGCGCGCGAAAGAGTGCAGAACTAGCCCAGGTGTAAACGCGTGGTTGGCGGCTCGGCAACGTCCCGGGACCCTGCTTTGGTGTTGGGGGTCACTGCGCGGGGGCCGGGAGGGGACGAAGCCTGGGCTGTCGGTGCTGGGGGGAGAGCGCAAATCCTCCAGTCCCTCCTGGGAAGGATTGTGTGTGTTTATTGGCAGGTGACCAGATCTGGGCCTCAGGGGGCCAGTGGCCGAGGCCATCTTTTTGCCCCTCCTCTCAGATGTTTTTGTGCCGAAATGCCTGGACCCTGCTCAGAAGACTTTCTTACGGGTTTTTGGTTTGGGGGAAATCAGTGTATGTTTTAAGTTAGCACATCAGATTTATGCAGATTGTCTGGAAAAGTTGAGCTGCCCCGATGGCTTTTCCTGCAGGACAGAACAGCAAACCTAGAGTGTCTTTAGGTTTTTGCAAATCTTCGGGATACTAGGTAGTGGGGAGTCCTCAGTGCTTTTGTGAAGAGAGTTGTGGTTAAAGGCATACATTACTGATGTACATAGTAAGCCTAAGTGTTCTTATGACTTTCAGGTTTTAAAAATCATTCATCTGGCTAGAGTGTAACTTGAAGTAAAGCATCTGTTTTTGAATATTCTGCATCTTTGCAATTCTGATTGTCGCTTGTCTTCGTGGTACTTGCTTTCAAGGGCACTATGGTTAGTGGAAAGGGCTCAAGTTAAGGGTTCAGTAACTAGGAAAGTATTGTTTAAAACATACTTTAAAGAAGTTTAAATTGAAAATGTATTGTAAACACTAAATTTTCCAGATAAAATTGCCCATCCTAACTAAACGCTCAAATAATTTGTTAAAAGATGAATTCTGGATGAGACTATAGCAAATAGTAATTTTTTCTATTATTAATAGCTAATTAGGTTCTCGAATGTTTATTTTGCAATATTTTCTTTCAAGCTGCCTGTGGTACATGCATGTATGCATATACACACATATACATATATATACATATGTAGTTATTTCAGAACTTGATTTCAGAACATATTTTATAAAACTTTATAAAAATTATTAAATATTTTTAGTAATAGATTTATCAGATTAGTCCATGGTATCAAAATACTTTAAGAAAAGATGAATTAACCAGTTTAACTGAGGGAGAAAATACCTTTTTCTGTGGTTATTTTAGTAAGGACTTGCTTTACTTTGTATGTTAGGGTCTCACCATAAGAGGTGAAGTTGTGGCTGTTGTCTTATGGCTGTGGCTATGTGTCTGAATTGGTAGAGTTAGGTGATTTTGCTATTGCTGGGCTTTATTGTCTTGGTTTCAGAAGGCATTTTGTCTTGATGCGGCTCATTACTATTTGGTAGTGATTTTGTGGTGGTATATAGTGATGGTATGGTGGGTATTACAGTACTTGTGGTGCTACCTTTTGGGGAGGATGGTTTTTATGGCATCGCATGTCTCTGCCCCTGACATGTGATGTGCTTGTTTCATTTGAGAAAGTGAGTATTTCGTAGATATTCTCTCACTTGTGGCCTTAACTTCACGTGGTTATGTTTCCACTTCTGCGAAGGAGATAAAAGAAACATTTTATTAAGTGCCTCCTTATTATGTTTCCACTTGTGCAGGGGAGATAAAAGAAACATTTTATCAAGTGCCTCCCTATGAAACATTTTAGCACATAATAAGGAGGCCCTTAATAAATAAGGAGAATGCACTAATTGAGTGCATTCTCATTTAGTCCTCACTGTGACCCTGAGACAGACTCAAGATTGTCTTTATTTTACAGGCAAGACTGTGATTATTACCCTAAGTTATGAATCTAGAAGTGTCAGGAGAGCCAAGATTGAATCATAGTTTAATTTGAAAATGCTTGTATTTATGTTCTTTGCATTGCATTGCTGTTCCAAGTGGATTGTAGGAGAAAAGTCTGCATAACACATAGTAAGTCCCAAGTTACTACTTGTGGAATGAGTGAAGCTCTGACTTTAAATGTTCAGGTGACTTTTGGTTATCTGAGTATTTCACTTTTTTTCACCTGGGTGGTAAAATATACATAACATTTACCATTTTAACCAATTTAAGTGTGTAATTAAGTGTGTAATTAAGAGAGTATTAAGTACATTCACATTGTTTTGCAGTCACTATCAGTCTCTACAGTTGTTCCTTACTCTGTGCCCATTGAACACTAACTCTCTATTCCCTCTACCCCTAGTGCCAGGCACCCCATCCTACTTTATATCTCTATGAATTTGACCACTCTTAGGAACCCCATATAAGTGGAATCAGACAGTATGTCTGGCTTATTTCACCTAGCATAGTTTTTTTAAGGTTCAGCCATTTAGAAGATGTGTTAGAATTGCCTTCCTTTTCAAGGCTGAAAGATATTCTGCTGTATATATAAACTACATTTTTCTTAGCCATCTGTTGATGGCCACTCAGGTTACTTCCATCTTTTGGCTACTATGAATAATCCTATGGTGAACATATGTGTATATCTATTTGAGTCCTAGCTTTCCCTTCTATTGGATATATACACGGAAGAGGTCAGATTGTTTCTTGATCTAAACACTAGGCTCAGAATTTATTGCAACATGAGTTTTCTTGGGGTTCTTCCAAGAGTAGTAATTTCCTACAAACGGTTCTTGTGTGTCAGTAAAAGACTGTAATCATCTTGAAGCCTAGGATTTACTCATTTTTATGATTTTCATTCCCATCACAGTAGTGTCTTGGCAAGTGTTATAAGACACTTCAAATAACTTGAAATTATTCATTTGATCAATATGGAGTGATGTGCTTTGTTGAATGCCAGAGGGAGATATTGGTAAGGTCTGTGTTTTAGGTTTTGTAAATAGAAAGTTAGAACCAAGTGATTTATTTTGTTTGCTTGTGCTGTGCTTTTGGACACTTAAGAGCTTAGCTCATTCTGAAACCCAGTGTATGCATATGTGTTATACTACTCTTATTCACAGGTTTCTTGGCAATATTTCCTCTGTTATGCACTTATGACTTGGCAAAGTAGATTGCAGTCTTCTCGGGCAGCATTGTTTCTTTGGTATTCTACTTCCTTACCCTGTGGGGCTTGGACGTTTTATTCTTAGTTTCTAATTCTCTGATGTTAACCAAAGAAAGGTGCATGATAAAGATAGTTTTCAGTTCTTACTAATTTCTGCTAAAGAGTCTTTAGTGTTGGTACATTATATGCAGAGACAAGCACGATTTGATAATTCATAATCTGTCTACTTTAAAAAAGGATTTGAGATGGTATTCGATGATATTATAGATGGTATTAAAAGCAATGGTAAAGTTTTGTTGGGGGTAGATTGTGGAGGGAGAGCATTAGTTGAGAAGCTTAAGGAAGCTTAACTCAGTACCTGCATGTAACTAAAGTTAGGATTGAAAGGAAGGGTACCAATGGATCAGGGGAAGCAGATTTTTCTCTTGTATGAAGAATAATCAATCATTTAGATTCTTAAGTAAAATAACATTAATAATTTATGGAGAAAATATTTTACATTTTACAAATGATAGAGACACATTTTTCACATGCCGTTTTAGAGAAACTGGATAAAAGCCCAAGGCATAATATAAAATATAAAAGCTTTATATAGGTGTACACCATTCCAGTGATTTGATTCATTAGAGTATAGTTAATTTGCCTTTTATTGCCTTTTAGGTGATATCCCTCAAAT
>CAUYRH010042435.1:0-27142 GCA_963574655.1 Perodicticus potto | reverse complement strand
CAGAGATGTGGGCGTGCATGTGGAGAAAAGGGAACACTTCTACACTGCTGGTGAAAATGCACACTAATACGTTCCTTTTGGAAGGATGTTTGGAGAATGCTTAGAGATCTAAAAATTGACCTGCCATTCAATTCTATAATTCCTTTACTAAGTATATATTCAGAAGACCAAAAATCACATTATAACAAAGACATCTGTACCAGAATGTTCATTGCAGCCCAATTCATAATTGCTAAGTCATGGAAGAAACCCAAGTGCCCATTGATCCATGAATGGATTAATAAATTGTGGTATATGTATACCATGGAATATTATGCAGCCTTAAAGAAAGATGGAGACTTTACCTCTTTCATGTTTACATGGATGGAGCTGGAACATATTCTTCTTAGCAAAGTATCTCAAAAATGGAAGAAAAAGTATCCAATGTACCCAGCCCTACTATGAAGCTAATTTATAGCTTTCATAAGAAGGGTATAACCCAACTATAGCACAAGAATATGGGGAAAGGAGCAAGGGTAGGGAGGGGAGAGGGGAGTTTAGGGTCAAGGGAGGGTAATTGGTGGGGCCACACCTTCGGTGCATCTTAGAAGGATACAGGCGTACCTTACTAAATGCAGAATACAAATGTCTTCTTATAATAACTGAGACAATGCCATGAAGGCTATGTTAATCAGTTTGATGAAAATAGTTCAGATTGTATATGAAACCAGCACATTGTACCCCTTGACTGCACTATTATACACAGCTATGATTTAATGATAAAGATAATTTAAAAAAAAATTTCCATTGATAATCAAATGAACTGGAACAATTTACTGAAAAGACCATTCTTTTCCATCATTGCATTGCAATGGTGAATCAGGTGACCAAAACCATATGGTTCTTGCTCTGGTTTCTGTGCTATGTTCTACTGATTTGCCTATCCTGACAACAATACCACAATGTTTTAATTGCTTTAAATTTATAAGCCTTAGTATTTGCGAATGTAAGTACTCTCACCTGTTTTCATTATCCAAAATTGTTTGAAAATCAGTGTATTGGTTTCCACAACTCCTTCCATTGCGTATTAATTGTAATTTTAGTGCACAGAATTAATATTCTTCCAGTTTGAATCTTTCAATTTGTGAACATGGTATAGTTTCTTTTTATTTAGGCCTATTTAATTTCTCACAGCAATGTTTTCTAGCTTTCTTAAAGCTGCCTTGTATGGCTTTCCTGATACATTTTTCCCTGAATAATTTATGTTTTACTGCTGCAGTAAACGTTGCAATTTAAAAATTTATTTTAAAATTCTTTTTTGTTATTAGTATATAGGAATATAATTGAGATTTATATATTGATCTTATATCCAATTACCTTACTAAATTTATGTATTAGAGTGCTTTAGTAATAGATTCTTCTAGTAATTTTCTATGAGCACAATCATGTTATTTACAAATGATAGCAATTGCACTTTTCTACATTTCTGCTTTTAGTTTCTTTTTTCTTATCTTACTGCACTAGATAAAACGTTCAATATAAAACTAAATAGAAGAGGTAAAAGGAAGACATGTGTTCTGTCATTCTAAGTTTCAAGAGGAGAGCATTAGTTATTTTGTCTTTAAATATATTATAGATTTTTGGGAGTAGATATACCTACTCTTTGTCAAATTAAACATACCAAAAGATCTTATTCTGAAGGGGTTGTTAATCTTACTGAACGCTTTTAAAAATTCTACTGTGATGGTAATTTTGAATTTTCTTTCTTTTTTGTATGTTTGTGTGTGTGGTTAATAACATTTATTTTCCTGTTGTTATACCAATTTTGTATCACTGAAACATAGCCAACATGGGCATAATGTGTTGCTCTTTTTTGTGTTCTTGAGTAGAATTTACTAATATTTTATTTAGAAAATTTGCTTCTATTTTAGCCAGAGATGTTGGCCATTACAACAGATAAATTATTATAATGTCCTCTGGTGATAAGTTTATGCCGACCTCATAAAATGAAATATGGCAGTTCTTAGAAGGAAATTGATATTTCAAAATGCGTATGTGCATATGTGTATATTAGAAAAGGATAAAGCCTGAAAATAAAATATGTAAGCAATAGACAAAGAAGCTATTTTAAAAAACTCTGGAATTTAAAGTCAAAGAAGTAGAAACATAAAATATTTATGAGGTATAATTAATGAAATTAAAAAATGCTGTACAAAAATAAAGTTTGAAATGTATTCTTCAAAAATAATAAAATTGACAAGCCCCTAGAAAGAGTGGTAGGAAAAAAATAGAAAGAACTTTCAAATTGCCAATAGCATACAAATAAAAGAGGATGTTCCTACAAAGTACGCTTAAAAAAATAATAACATATAATTTTAAATGTTATTTGACAATCTAGAAGAAATGGAAAAATTGCTTTTTAAAAATTAACTACCAAAATTTGACAAAAGGAACAGGAAATCTAATTTTTCTTATATCTGTAACGAATTGAATATAAATCTAGAAGTTTCTTGCAAAGAATATTTGATGCCTAAAGAAATCTTCTGGTGAAGTTTTGCATATAAGAAACATATAACCTATAAGGAAAAAAAAATCACACAATGGAGAAATCAACTATCACTTTAATGTTACTTTATGAAGATAATGTGTCTTTTTTTTTCCCTATAGATATTTCTTAGATTTGCTCTGTTTGGGGCTTTTAGCTGTTTTACTATGATGTATGTAGGTGTGATTTCCTTTGATTTTGCCTTGTTTTTGATTCACAGATGTTCTCGAATCAGTGAGCTTTCAACAATTTTGGATAAATCAGGCTATGTGATCTCTTCAAAGAGTCTTCCCTCTGTTCTCCCTTTCTGCCTTCACTTCTTGTCCTGGACTGTAATTACACATGAGTTCAATCTTTTACTGTGTTCCTTATATCTCCTGTGGTTTTAAACACATATCTGCCTGTTCTTGGTCTTTCTCTGTCTGTTGTCTGTCTCTTTCTCTGTCTCTTTGATCTAGATTTTTTTTCTACTAACTTCTCATTTATTAGTCCTTTCTATATTGGTCTAATCTACTACCAAAGAATTAATTATAAAGATGTCTATTTTATTATTTTTATAGTTTCTTAACTTGTTGTGAAATCACCACCTTTCTTCTGCATTTTTCTTGCACACATTAATTATAATTTTTTAAAAGTTCATATCTATTAGTTCCAACATCTGAATCATTTATGAATCTATTTTCTCTTTATTTTTATAGATTTGGGGTTTTTTGGTTAATTCCTGTCTGGCAACGGTTGAATGCAGGCTAAATAATGTGCATGACAAATCCTAGTGGTGCTGGGTAACCTTATCTTCCCCAGAGAGAATTTAGTTTTTATTTAGTTTTATTCAGATATATAGAATATGAGAATATCTCCTTGATCCAGTAAAGACTAGTCTATTTCTGGTTTTCTATCACTCCTAGGGAGTAGGGATGTGCTAAAGTCCTAGAGCATACATCAGGGCCATTAGCAAATCCTGAAGGTGTGATAATCACTACTTACTGCCTTAGTAGTTGTTTTACATTTATTTTCTCATAATCTTGTCCTGTTCAAGTACTTAGTGGTCACAAAAATGTCTTGCGGAGAAGTTGCCTACTAAAAGTAGGTCTCACTTTTCTGTGGTTCTCTTCTCTCTAGAATCCCACTCCCTTATGTTCTGGCTGTTTATAGTGCTCTCCAGTGCCTCCAAAATGTTTTTCTTTTTGCTCTATTTTTTTTTTATGTTTTTACATTGTAACCAACTTTTAATGTACTTATAGAACAGTGAGTCTGATACCAGCTACTCCTTCATAACTGTAAACAGAGTGGTCTTTAAAATATTTTTTGCATATTATCTAATTTAGACAAAATATGAGATGATCAGAACATCCATAATAAGATCTATTTTCCATATAAAGAAAAAGAAACTCAGAATTACTAATTATTAGCCACGATGGTCAGTCGGTAAGCTAGTGCCAAGTCAGTCCTAGAATTCTTATAATCAGTTTTTAGTCACTATCACTGTCACTAGTGTTCATCAACATTTGGTCATTGGTAGGCTACTTACTGACATTATTTTAGAATAATTGTTATTTATTTGTCTGAAAAATTATCATAATGTATATAGAAAATATAAAGCATAATATAAAATATAATTATCATTAATATTATCATTTCTAACCAAGAATTGGGTGGTTTTGTTTGGTATCATCCACAAAATTAAAAATCATTCTTTTAGCTGAAACCATGAGCTCTATATCCAGTTTTCTTTTCTTAATATTTATATCAACTTATGCTAAGGTATCATTTTGTGATATGATACACCACTGAGAATATTAGCATGTGTTTGGAGGTTCTGTCAAAGAATTTGACATATTTCTTTTACGTGGAACCAAAACTTACGGAGAGAATACTCTGAACATAACAAATCTCTTTTACCTTGACATCAGTGAGTAAAATGTAAACAAATGATAGAAGTTTCAAACTGGGAGATGTAATAAATGAATTATTACCATAGTCCTTTAGTTATATTAACATCTAGAAAATACTTGTTCTTGGTCTGTTGATTTTTTAAATGTAATTTTCAAATGAAGTCTATCAATCATTAATTTCTTTCTCTGATATATGAAACAAAATATCAAGGATTGAGGAAGTGTCAAAATGCCAGATATTGTCTTTGCCACCTAGATTAGCTTTTCTGATAAAAATTAGTATTTTATAATTGTCATTAAAAGTGATGACATTTTAGTTTTGAAATGATAATTTCAAGCTGTTGGAGAAATAATAACCATTTCAAATAATGGAAAAGGCCTTTCTTGGTATTATCAATATGATAAAGACTTTTTATTTATCATTTCAAATAGTCATGAATAAAAATTACACCCTGAAATGCAATTTAAAACTTCAATGATGTCTTTCTACACATCCACAAGGAGTAAATTTAAAAGTAAAAGTGTTGGTGAAGATAGGGAGAGAAAAGCTCTCATGCAGAGGTAGTGTGGATGAAAATTGGTTCATTATAGTGTATTAATTTACATCTCCATCAACATTGTACAAGGGTGCCCTTTTCTCTACATTCTCAACAATTGTTATCCTTCAGCCACTTTCCCGTACATACCTGTGAGAAAACAATATCCTGTGAGTGAGTGATACCAAACAACTCCATTCCCAGGCCTGGAGAAATGCACTGAAAAGTGTATGAGAAAACATGTGAAAGGAAGTTCACGGTAGTGGTGTTAGCAATAGCTGAAAACAACTCTAAGGTGATCACAGAGTCAAAATGTTAGGGTGGATAAATAAATTGTGGTTGTTAATATAATGGAATATTGTACAACAGTTAAAGTGAACTAATTAGAGCAATGTACAGCCTAACTGAATCTTACAGGCATACTGTGTATTGAAAGAATTTTTTAGATTATAACTTTATGAAAAGTTTAAAACTAGGGGCAGTGCCTGTGGCTCAGTGAGTAGGGTGCCGGCCTCATATACCAAGGGTGGTAGGTTTGAACCCAGTCCTGGCCAAACTGCAACAAAAAAAATAGCTGGGTGTTGTGGCAGGCGCCTATATTCCCAGCTACTCGGGAGGCTGAGGCAAGAGAATTACCTAAGCCCAAGAGCTGGAGGTTGCTGTGAGCTGTGACACCACAGCACTCTACCAAGGGTGACAGAATGAGACTGTCTCTAAACAAACAGACAAACAAAAAAACAAGTTTAAAACTAGTTAATATTAACCGTTTTATTTAAGGCTACCTATAAAAACAATAAAAGTATAAAGAATATCAAGGAGGAAAGAGCCATACACATCAAGATAGTATTTTAACCCATTTATACTGGAGGTTGAAATTTTTTGCATGATTTTTTGATAAGCTCCCAGCACTCCACTTTCAGCAGCGGTGACCAACTGTGTGCACCATATGATAACATGCACCCTCAGGAGACAGACGTGGGAAAAATCAGAACTCGGCAATGACCTTGAGCAGTAGGATGTAAATAACTCCCAGGACACCATGCTTCCAATAATGGAATGTGAGACATAAATAGTTTTAACCTAAGAGGGATACAGGGAAGGTGATCAGGAAGGAATACCCTGGGGTAGCCAAAAGGGTGTTCCCTTTCTAACGATTCATTATATTGTGCGTTCATGTATAATACACTTTGTATATTACACCATTTAAAGTTTGAAAAATCTCCTTTTGGAAGCGAACATATTCCATTTGGAATAGGAGAATCTATTTACCAGTGTACATTCAAAGATATATACCACTATCTAATCATTCCCCAAATTTCTGTCTTGGAATTCTTTCAACACTGAATCAGGATTAGGAGGCATATTGCTCATCACCAGCCCTTCTCTGTTAATAGTAAAGAATATAAAACAGCAGTCTGTCATGAAATCCTCTCTTATGTGCCATGCATTCCCTTGCTCTACACATGCCTCATGCCTGATTATAACACTATAATAATCTTTTCCTAATGTATAGTATATCACGTTGCAGAAAAACACCAACAATGGACTGAAACTTTCCTCTAGCTTGGATTTCAAATAATTAGCAGGAAGAAAAATCAAGCACTTCTCATATTAGTCCAGATCTGATTCATATCTTATAGACCAGTGGTTTTGCTAACTGAAAAGCAAAGTATCCATTTTTTTTTTTTCTTTTTGAGACAGAATCTCACTATGTTGCCCTCGGTAGAGTGCCGTGGCATCACCACTCATAGCAACCTCAAACTCTTGGGTTTAGGTGATTCTTTTGCCTCAGCCTCCCAAGTAGCTGGGATTATATGTGCCCACCACAAGCCCCACTATTTTTTGTTTGGTTGCAGTTGTCATTGTTGTTCAGTGAGCCCAGGCCAGGCTTGAACCCACCAGCCTCAGTGTATGTGGCCGGCACCCTACTCACTGAGCTACAGGCACCAAGCCAAAAGCAAAGTATCTTTGAGAGGACATATATTATGTGTCATTAATATTCCAAGATACACTACTATGGTATGGAGGTCTGACAATTAGGTTCACAAACTCATCCTAAAAAAAAAAGAAACATACCTCATTGCTAAATATCACTACATTCTCCCTTGAAGTTCTCTCCCTGGGAAGATGTTCACCAATGCCAGCACCTAGTTCACCCTTCAAAGTAGTTTTGAAACTTTTTCTATAATAGCCATCAGAGCTGTCATAGTATTAACCTTGATGTCTTGAATGTCATCAAAATGTTTTCCTTTTAATATTTCCTTTATCTTTAGGTAAAGAAAAATGTCATTAGGGGCCAGATCAGGTGAGTAGGAACGATGTTCTAATACAGTTATTTGTTTACTGGCTAAAAACTCCCTCACAGACAGTGCTGTGTAAGCTGGCGCATTGTTGTGATGCAAAAGCCACCACTTTCTCATGCCAAGATTTTCAGTTAAATTTTTTTAAGTGTTTCTGTGTCCATGTTTACTTCCTCTTCTATGGTTCTCATGGTCAGCTGATGATTTTGACACACAATTTGCTAAAGTTTTGCCATGTTTTTGTCAGTTATGCTTGTCACTGGCTGCCCTGAACTCTCTTCATCAGTGATGCTTTCTCTCTCCTCAGAGAAAAGTTTAATCCATTTGTACTTATCTTGATAAACCTGGACTAACACATCCCTGTTTTCACTTCCACTCTTGCCAAGTTTAACAGAAATTTTAATGTTTTTGTTGTTATAATTTGAGCTCCAATATTCTCACAATGACACACAAAGACAGACAACAATAATGACACACAAAGACAACAATAATGAATTCTACTCAGCAAGACACTGCCACACAGCAACACAAACACAGCTGTGAGACACTGGCATTCCAAGACTACGAAACCCTACTGGATTGTCTTACAGTTCTGCTAACATAAGTGCATGGTGGCGAGTTCATGAAATTAATTGCCAGACCTCGTATATTAGGGAAGTTATTATGCTTTCACTTTCAGCTCATTATTTGTTACTAACTTTGAAATGAATTTTACCACCTACCCAGAAAAGGTATGATTTATACCACCTTAATCTGAAGTTACAGTCTCTCAAGTTATGTTTCAGTAACCTGTAGTCAACTATGGTCCAAAAATATTAAATGGAAAATTCCAGAATAAACAATTCATATGTTTTAAATTATGTGCCATTCTGAGTAAGGGGATGAAATCTTGTGTTGTCATGATCTGTCCTGCCCCAAATGTGAAATCATACCGGCCAGTATGCCTGTCTCTGGGTGAATTAGTCACTTTGTAGCTATTTTGGTTATCAAATTGAAAATAAAAATAGTGTATATAGAGTTTAATACGATGTGGTTTCAGGCATCTGCTGGGGTCTTGGAACATGTTGAAATGGATAAGGGGGAATTACTGTACTTGTTCTTTGTTATAAGAAATGTAACTTCTGACTTATGCTTCTATACTTTAGATATCCCCACTTATCTTTTTGTTTGTTTGTTTGTTTGTTTTTTGTTTTTATCCTCACTTATCTTAGCAACAAAATCCAGAAATTAATTATTGGAAAATATTTCTATCAAAAAACAAATCTTTTGTTTTTTTTTAGCCTAAAAAGTACATAGTATTTGTATGTGAAGCTTTGATGGCTTTATGCCTCTATTTAATCAAGTTTTATAAAAGCAATGTACTACACACTAGGGTGAAAATGATTGCTATCCTTATTAAATAAATTTTCCTTTGTTTATTTTTGGATTTCCTATTTTTGCTTTTCATATCTGACTGCTTCTAGCTGCTTTTCCCTTTTCTCAGCACACACATAATCACATTCCATATTCACTCTGAAACTTGGTCACTGGAGGTGATTACATCTATATGTTTTCATAAACTATTCTTGTGTGTGATTGCTCATTTGCTAAAATTAGAAATTAAATAATGTATCCCAATAGTGACAATATAAAAGGCAAATGTAACAAACAGTAAGACACTAACAATGTGAAAGTAAGTTAACCTCAAGGGCGGCACCTGTGGCTCAAAGGAGCAGGGAGCTGGCCCCATATGCTGGAGGTGGTGGGTTCAAACCCAGCCCCAGCCAAAAACTGAAAAAAATAAAGAAGTTAACCTCCATGCGCTGCGTCCAGTTAACGGAGTGGAAGCTGAGACCTGATCAGCAGAGTTAGGGAGCATGTGGACCACTCTCAGTGGTGCTAATGACTGTTAAAAATAGTAGATCTTGGTGAGAATTATATTTAATCTTAGATTTTACATGTGTTCAATATTTGTGAAAAAAGATTTTTAACTTTTTTCCCCTCTGAAATTTACAAACTATTTTCTGCCAACCTACCACAAGACACAAGTGTTTATTGACCACAGTTTGAGAAACACTGCTTTAGGTCATGCTGTGATCTGCAAAACCAAAACCCAAACTTTCAAAACCCAAATAGCCAGTTTTGGGACCCATGAAAGTATAATTCCTAGCAATTCTGTTCAAAGCACCTCATTTCTTAACTTGCTCTGCCACAAATTAACCACAAAAGTGTAGCGTTTCTATTTGCCCAAAACCATTATGAAGGTGGTGGCTAGGGTGTTCTAAGACTGAAATTGAGGTCTCAGAGCCCCACTTTACCTTCTGCCACAGTCAGTCTTGGGTTTCTGTTGTCACCCCATCTACTAATAACAGTCAGACAAAGAGAGTTAGTGAAGGGAACCAGCTTCACTAGGAATCCCCAGATGCTGGAATTTGGGGGATGCCTTCTCTGCAATGCAGACCTTTTCGGGAGACAATCCTACATGAAGAGTCACAACATTTAGGGAAAGAGCAAAGCCACAGGCTTGGTAGACCTGCCTATGAGTTGGGCCCCAGACACCAAATCTTGTTTCACCTCAGATTTTGAAGTTTTTCAGTGTTTATCGTATTGCCTGAAATGAAAAAACAAAATGAAAAGATTCTTTGGGGTTGATTGACATACTACTTTAAAATGCAAATAGCCTGAGTTGATTAAGAGGTTATTCATACCTCATTGCAAATTATTTTGATCACCAGGCATTCCTTTCAATGACACCAAGATATTTTGATTAAGATGAGTGAAGGGCTGTACATACTAGTAATTGGTCTTACACTTGAGACAACAGGAAAGGAGGGCTTCTCAATGAAACAGTTTAGGGACATATGAAATTACTGGGACCTGCAAAATGACCATGAGAAAGTGATAGAAAACTTATAAATGTATTTGTGGAAGAGGGTACCAAGCCTTCTTTGTCCCCTCCAAGAGAGAGGAGGATAACCCTGCATGTAACGCAGGAAGAAACTCTTTCCTCCCCCCCTTCTTCTTATTCCTTTCCCCTTTAGTCCAGTGTTTTTCAAACTTTTTATTTCGCAGCACATTTGAACCTATAGTTAAAATTTTGTGGCAAACTTAATTGATGTTGATCAAAAAAAAGAGTAAAAGAAAAATATATAATTACTGTGCTTTGACTTCTTTTGAAAATAATTTCATTAATGATTTTAAAAAATTTTCACAGCATACCAGTTAAAAATTACTGCTTTAGTCTCATATACCATATAAATAGGAGACAGGTTAGCATTTTAAAATACAAAGACTTTTTATCCTAATATAATACTTTAAATACACTATAGGTTATGTTATAGGTTAAAAAGTCTTTGTGAGAACATATTCCCCATTTATAACATTCCTTCTACAAGAAAACACAAACTGAACTCTGAACAACTAAATTATAAATACACATTTGAAACACAACTCACTTTTAAATAAAATATTCTCTGTTTGCCAAAGTAACTAGTATCTCATTGCATCTCTTATCTGCTCCCTCTTTCCTGAGAACATCCTGATGGTACGTGGGAATGGGACAGGGGAACATTGCTATTAGGAGTCATATAATGAAAAAAAAATTGTCAAAGGAATGAAATTGTTTATTTTTTTCTAATTGAAATACCCAAGTGACCTTATTCCCTAAGGACATCTGTTGGAGAACTATAAACATATTTTGAAACCATAGCCCAGTTGGGAAAAAAGAAAATAACAGTGGAGTGAATGAGGATATGGTTTCAGGGTTTCATAAGAAACAACAGAGTTAAATCAATCAGTAAAAACTCTCATTGCAAGAATAGCTCAATTAAGGAGAATGGAATGAACCAGCCTGGGGGGACTCATTTGCTCATCATTAGCTCACATGAAGTTCTTGGCACTCTGCTGTCTTTTTCTTTAGTTTCAGCCACAACTTCAGTGCGTAACTATTTAAAGGTATCTCTGGGTTGGGTATCTCCGCTCACTCCACTGGTGCTCTATGGGAATTAGGGGAGCTGGCACGGTGTTTTTGTGGTTCTGACTGAGACCAATTAAAGCAGCGAAGGTAATGTCTTGCCTCTGATTTACTACTTCCTAAAAGGTGTAATACAGAACGCCCCCTTCTCCTCCCAACCTTTGCTACTATGTGAAGGAGGATGGAGGGGGGCAAGAGAAAATTAAAAATTGTCCTAAGTTTTTCAGTTGCTTGAAAAAGTGGGCATGTGTGTGTTTCCTAGCTGTAGTTACTTATTTAGAATTTTATAGTTCAGTCTAAAATCTTTACTAAAAATGAGTGTAATGACACAGGTTGGTAAAACTGACCTCTCCACTTAGTTCAATAAATTCCTCCTGAATGCGCTTGTATTCTCTTAGGCAGTTGGACGTATTAGGATCGAGTGTCATTGCCAACAGCTTGAACAATAACCTGGCATAACATCGTGTGTCTGCTGGACTAGCTGAGATCCAAATGACACAGAGGAAACTAGGCTGAAGTATGGGGCTTGCTATACAAAAATAAATCCTGCTGAAGGAAAACAAAAGGGAAACATTAAGACCTTCAGAACAGCCAGTTTCTCTATGGGGACAGGGTAAAAATCTCAACTTACTAGTCAAAAGATTTTTTGTTTCCCTTGACAGGAAGGAAATAGCCCGCTGTCCCGTTGTGTGAGGAATACAATGTGCTGAGTGGGAAAAGCGTGGAATCTCTTTGTCATGAATTACTCTGACCAACCTCAATCAAATTAGGAAACCACGAATGAGAGGAATTAACTCGTAAGTGAGAGGTCATCCCTTTACATAAAGGCCTGATCTCTCACTAAGGCCTGGAGTTGGAGGACTCATTCGAACAGAAAGTACAGACCGCCCTGTGGGTACTGTTTGGTTTGACTGATTTAAATGCAGTCATAGAAAGTACAATGTCATAACTTTCCCTCTAGACAAACAGGTTCTTTATGCCACTGTTTCAGTCAAGGGAGTCAAATAATGCCTTTTTTATTGCAGTATTTTTAGACATTGGATACATCTGGAAAAATATTCAAGCAGATAATTAGATTGCATTAGCAACGTGTCTGTTGTGGTTTCCCCGATCCCAGAGAAGGCAGCCCTTTATGAAACACTTGGCCACAGCGTCCACGAAATCTACTGTGTAAATTGGCCCACAGTAAAGCATGTGGAAAACATTTTTTGGCTGAAATTCGAAACCATTCATGTGGCTTTGAGACTGGGAAGCTCGGGCTGCCAACATCAATAGAACTTTGTACTACAAACCCAAATGGTCATTTAGACATGTGTACTTCTCTGCTCACAAATGCACTGAGGTCAAATATTTTTTAATCTTGGGAATTTTTCCTCTTTATACAGCCTCATATTTCATGCAGGAAATGAGACTGAGTACAACAAACACAAATCACTGAGACTGACAGAGCATATTGGGTTCAAAACCCAAGCCTTGACTCTAATTGCTCTCCAAAGGCCCCTGGCTCAAGGTAACTGTTGATTTAGTTCAGCTGTTTTCAATCAGCACTGTAAGGTCTCACTAAGACAAACTGGCGAGGCAGCCTTACATTTGTACCCAGGGCTCCCTTGGGTATAAGTATAACACAGTTTGCATTTTAAAAATTGCGTTTGTCTGGGCGCTGCAGGCAGTAATTACAAGCAGGCAAATCTTTTGTGAAAGATGGTGTGACCTTTCTTCTGGTGAAAGAGTGATGATGGCTTCTAGAGGAGGAAAAATAATGTTTCCATTCAGAGTTCAGAGAGGAGGCCCGCCTCTTTTCAAATGGTTGCCAAATTTGACAGCCAGTTTGTTGTTGTGTTTTGGTGAATATCAGAGTAATTTATTGCTTGAGGGGGCCAATTTCTTGGTATTACTTAACTGTTGAAGGATTTTAAAAAACATACTATTCTCAACTCATGGAGGAGTGATTGCTAAATCCTTAGTTTTTCTATGCAGCCTGCAAGTAGTAGTAAAACTTTTAAAGATCTGAATATGTATATTTCTGTTTGTAATAATGTTCTCAATCTGTTGTTGACTCTGAAATTGCAGAGTGGACTTTAAAATGAATACACTGGATTATGTGGCTATGGGCTTGAATTGGCATATGGGAATCAAGTGTAAATATCTGGTCCAGACTGAAAAACTAAGACTATAAAGACAGACTAAGTTGCTAATAGTGCCCAGCATAGCTCAGTTCCATATGTAATTAATAGCTTCCCAAGGACAGACAAAATGCTGGGAGAACAAAGAATTTTTGTCTTAATAAATCTCTGGTTACAAATTCATACCTTCATCCTTATTTTCTCTCTCTCTCTCTATATATATATTATATATATATATCCATATATACACATATATACAATTATATTCTCTCCAATACTTGGAAGAGTACTAGGCACATAGTAAGTGTCAAATAAATATTCTTGATTGACTGACATTGATGGAAAAAATGCAGTATACATACATATTAAAAATATGTTGTCTTGCTTTGAAAGACTAAACATATACTCCTATTTTGCAAATCACATAAATTGCCCAAGGAATGTTAATTTCCCAAAAAGAAATTATTCACTTAAATATTAGCTCATCATGTTAAGTAAAACTAATTTAATAAATGTTCATTTTCAGTTTTTCAGAACTCTATTCTTTGGAGAAAAGAGCATGCATGTACATGTGTATACATATGTGTTTATGCCTGAGATAGTGTGTGAATGTATTTATCTAGGGGTATTTTTATATCTGTCCCTTTTTTGAAGTTCAAATGGTTCCTCAAAGTACACACACATATGTGGGTATGTGTATACACCTATAAACTTGTAGATACACAAACATATATGTATGTGCATATGATCATATAGTCCGCTTTCCACTTTCTATTATAAGGCTGCTTTTGTGGCAATTAAATTTTCCAGAGTTCTGTTATTCAATGAAACAAATACCCCAAGTAGTTAAGCTATGGCTTTGTTACCCGCAGAAAACTTTTAGGAAGTTATATTTAATTTCTTTAACTGTAAGAGTAATAAATATTGTTTCAATTAAACTTCATTTTGGACTAATTTGTCCAAAACCATTTATTGCAGGTTCCAAATGTGCATAAACTAGGATGAATATTGCATGTTGAGAGAAGCTGGCACATCAAAATATTATTTATGCCTTATCTAGACAAAACATCATAACATATATGATGACTTGAACAACTTCGGTGTTGGTTTCCAAAGTAAACTGGCTGGAAATTGCATAAGTAACTTGGCTTTAAAGAAAAGCTCTTGCAAGGAGTGGTTACTAGGTAAATTGCAGAAGCCATTATTTTAGACGCATTTTCTCTAATGCATCTGAAATGTCTGAAGGTGATTGTAGAACTCTCACCAACACTGCTTTCAGGAACAGCAATTATGAAAACCACATCTAAAAACATTCTTTCAAGTGTGAAGTCATGGGATCTTGTGTGCAGAGAAAAAAAATTAGAAATGTAGGCTTTCCACTCCTCACCATGGAGTTAATACTCAGGCGGGTAAGGGTTTCAGTTCTTTTGTTGTCACTTACCGGCTATATAAACTCAAGCAAGCCATTTACTTCTCTGAGATTATTACGAATATTAAATGAGATAATATGCAAAGGCCTTGGAATGTGGGAATACTATGCCACATATTCCCTATTCTATGATATTCATTTTTCTCATGTTAATATTTCTGAACACAGGAGGTGTCTTACAATGGACATACTTTCTGTTTTCCCCGAAAAAGGATTAGGTTAATACATCCTAAAATGGTGGAAGTATGTTCTTCTTTAGCTCCACGCCCTTCTTTCTTTCCACCACCCCATCCCCACCTCCATCAGCACTCCTGAGCTTTCAGTTTTGGTTCCCAATGGACAGCTTAGGCTAGTGATCAAGAGTTTGGGCTTTGGGACAAATGATCTCTGCTGGAATCCCAGTTCTACCCACTTGGTGGCTGTTGATCTTGGGAAATTTATTTGACCTTTTAAAGCTTCTAATTCCTCATCAGCACAAAAGAGGCTTGTATTATGAAACCCATTATTTTAGCCATAGGAGTTTAAACTGTCAGCACTGTCTGTGGCATGTAAGAAACGTATACTACATACATGTTAGTTAGCAGCTTTTATCATCAAGCCTGGCTTGTAAGGATGACAGATGACAATGTTTGGCAGTGTATTTGGAATACTTGCTTGCTTCCTGGATCATCTTGTAATGATATTTGCCAGTCAGAGCACAGACTTCACTGACTTGACTCTAATTGAAGTTATTTATAATCGCTCAGAGCCCCCACTTGCCTCTTGCTCGGCAGCTCTTTCTGAGAGTTCCCATTGTTATTTCCTTGATATTCAGAATCAGCTCCCACGTGTCCTTTGGCTCATGTTCTCTATTTCTGCTGTGCCTGTCCCTTGGGAGAGGACCTCCCCTCTGCTGGGCACAGCCATCCTTCAGGAGCATCTGTGTCAGCTCTCGACATTCTGTCCTTAGAGGGGAAATTGCCCACCTCCACTTAACTTCACCAAGCCATGTGTGAAGCAAGTTCTTTCCTTAATTCCACTCGTTACCTTTATGACTGGATTATATATTTTTAAATTACTTAAATGAACAGTAAGGATGATGGAAGGGAAAGATTTTGAGAAATCACTTTCTTTTTAGCCTCTGACTTCTTCCCACCTATTCAAGGTCAGTTCTCTCCCTTCTTTGGAGCAACTGGAACCAAGAAAAAGCTCAGAGAGAGAAGGAGCATCTTTTTTTCTTAAGCCTAAAAATCTATTCCTGACCCATGAACAATCTACTCTCAGCTGACTGACAGTAGGTGTACCCATCCCCTTTGCAAAAAATACCACTTGTACCAACTAGAATGTTATTTTGCTTTATAGCTAAGAGCCAAAATGTGTTTCTGCACACCAGTCACTCTATTGCATCTTCTCTCTTCCCTTTCCCTCTCACATGCTCCCCACTGCCCTAAAGTAGCCAGGGCATTTTACAGTCTTGAACTTACACACCCAACAATTCCCATTACCCAATGAGGCATGTAGCTCCTCAGCCTAAAACCTCATGCTTCTTGTAAAGAAGGGTGCCTGCCTGGCTCTACTTGTGCTTCCTTTGCAAACATGGCTTCCCTGTTCTGATGTTCCCCATGCTGCATGACAGAGAGAAAAGGCCAACTGGAGACCTGTGGTCATTATCACAATCAACATAGGTTCACAAAAATACTTTGGGGCTGTTGGTAATCCAGAAAACTGCATAGTATGGCTGTTTTCTCTTTTTCTTTTCTTTCTTTGGCTTCTGAACAATTGTTCTGCCTTCTCAGATCGAAAAGCATGCCTTTTGGCCTCCTGCATGCTGACGTCTATGAGTTAAATAAATAGGATTTTTCCTGTTAGCCAAAAGAATAACGTCTCTATTCTCATGGTTTATACTTGCCATTTTATTTAAAACATGGTTTGTTCCATCACTGAAATAGGTTCAGGGTTGTGGAATCTGGAGACCTGAGTTTTAGGAAGCATTAGATAAGAACAGTGGGAGCTTGATGAGTCGTTTATATTCTGCTTCAGTTTCCTCCACCATAAAACGGGCTGGATTCTGTTTGTTGTGTGACTATTTTCTGGCTCATGCCTGAAGTTCTGCTACCCACTGAAGGGAAACTTGCTCTTCCCTCAAGTCTTTATTTAATGTTTGCAGTTCCCTATAAGCATTATTCTTTACAACTTGAAATCCATGAAGCAAAAGGGGTTGGAGAAAGCAAATGGGCTGCACAGGTAACAGAAGGTGTCAGGGAGCCGTCTTTGCTCATCCAGAGGCCAGTCCCCACAGGAGAAGTCACTCAGTTCAAGACTCCGTAAACTGTAGTTTCAAAGGTCAATAGATTTCTTTGAAATCAGCATAGCGTAAACTGGTAGAAGAGAGAAAGATATTTTCCTTTGCTAATTTTAGGACAGGAAATTGATATTTATGTTCCTGGTTTCTCTTGATCTGCCTTTTGCTTCCTGGGGCTATTAGGCTATCTATAAGGAACACAGGCAAGTAAGTTAGAGGCCCGAAGGCTCTCTTAGCCAGCTTCTTGAATTCCTTTTTGTGTTCCCCATCTAAGTAGTGCTCTCAATCTGAAATCCAACCACCACCCTCTAAGAATTCTGACTCAGTGGTTCTGCAGTGCATCCTAAACACCAGTATTTTTTTTAAAAAGCACGTGATTCCAATTGTAGCCGGCCATGGCTGAGAACCAGTGCTCTAAAGCCTCTCCCTCCTCTCCCTTTCTGTCCCTGGCTGCCATGAGTTACCCATATATAGGCCCATGTGAAGGTGGAATTGTGCCCCTGGTCTCATTAGGGGCTAGAATATAGGAGCCATGCCATCAAGTTGACAGGAGGAAGGAATGGATGAGAGAACAAAGGGTAAGAGAGAACAGACAGTGGGAAGAGGAGAAGGGATGGGCAAGAAGGAATGATAAATGACAATTTGTCTCCTGCAAACATTAGGCTTACAGTGCTTTTCACTTGACTTTTTTCCATAACAGAGAACTTTAGAGTTCTCTTACTGCTACTTAAAAAAAAAAAAAAAAAAAAAAAAGACTGCTTTCATTCTGGAATTTCTGCCTAAATATGCCGAATCTATTTTTTTAGATGTTGCCATGGGAAATAATATTTTTCTTCTTCTGCAAGCCTGAACAAGGAAGACAAAGACAAAATGAGAGAATGGAGGGAGGCACAACTCATGGCTTTTTGATAATTTTAGGACCTTACATACCCATGCCCTGACTACAGTGTGAGGCCCTGCTCTTGGAAAAGAAAAGATACATTTGACTTTGTCAGAAAGAATAGCTCAGCAGTAGAACCCAGTGGTGTGCCTCCCCAAATTGTATATTTTAAATGGATAACCCTCCTCTGGGACTAATTTCTATTATGCCAAATGCACTCAGAGTAAAGACTTGTTCATTTATGACTTGTGATGGGCTAGACGTGTTCTCACTAAATTGGATTGCATTTAGTATATGTGGGAAGGGCAGTCTAAGTGATAAAGGGTGCTTTTCATCATGAAAGTACATATTTTAAAGGGCCAGAGTTGCCAGTGACTATGAAAATTTGCTCCCATAAGACCTTCATGGAAGGGGAAAATAATCTTGAAGATCAAGGAAATGTTGAACCTTTGCAACATGCAGCTTTCTTTGTCTCCCACAGTGCATAATGGGGAAAGAATCAGGAGAGAGTTCCAGGTGGTGATACGTTTGAGCGGGGGCCCTGACTCACACACAGTAGGTCACTGAGGGTGGACTGTGTCAGGCTGGCCTTGCAAGGATGGAAGAGCAGTCACAAGGATGGCATGTGGAGTAACGGCTAATGGGACAGAGTTTGGGGTCACACTCTCCTGTGTTAGAATTCTTTCTCTACCTCTTAGTAGTTGAGTCCCCACTGGAAAAAGTGCAGTGAGGGAGAAATGGACAGAGAGAGAGAGGAGAGTGAGAACAAGAAATTAGAGACCCTGAACTGAGCTGAGCTGGGCTTCCTCTGCAAGGTCAGTAGGTCCAATATCATCTTGGGAGTTGCTCTTCATAAAGCCGCAAACACCCATTGTAAAATTTTTGGTCATTACTGAGAACTTATGTGGAAAAGAAGTTATAGTTCATGAGATGCTGACTATCCCGTAATCAACATATCTATTCTACTGAGAACACTCAGCAGATCATATCTAGCAAGCCCCAAGTTTCTGTAAATTATCCGACCATGTAAATCATACAGCAGCATAAAATCACCAGTCCTGACTGCTTTACTGCAATAAATTTCACCTTCATTTGTAAAACATCTTCCCACCAATTTGTGTAGGACACTAGAAAGAGTTTTGTATTAGAAGAACACGAGTTCTATGGCAGAGGTGATGTTGAAAAGTTACTCTTTATGTTCTTCAACTCAGGATTGGGGTTCCAGGAAGTAAACAGAATTGGATACAATGCACTTGCAGGGACTCTAAGCCCAAAGAGTCTTTCTCCCTTGTCACAGCATTTTCACTTTCAAAAAGGTTATAAGAATGTTTGTTTTTCAAAGCAAATATCATAATTACATACAAGAATTTGCGAGGTTCACGAATGAACAATTGCAGTCACGGAATGGCAGGTGATTGTTAACCTTGTCTAGACTTAATTATGAAGTCAGTGAGAGTTCATAATTGTTGGAGAATTTGTGGAGCTGAAAATCCTAAGTTTAAGCCTCAGACACTGTTTCGTAACAGATGGTGAGTTAAGGTTAGAACATAATCAGAAACCACTCACCTTTGAAGGAACTAATACAGTGGAGAATTATTACCGGCATAACCCAGAAACATGATAGCTCATTCTTTAAGGTTTTCAACTATTTCTGGTTAACATTTTAAAAATGAGCATACATTTAAATGCAAAGATGTCTTCTTCTATTAAATATTCAACCACCATTTGCCAGTAATCAAATCTTCATGCTCGAATAATCTTTATTAAGTACCAATGTGTGTACTGTGCTGTGTTAGATACTAAGCGGAAAAAAAAAAAAAAACCTGGTATGAACGCAGATGTTCATATAAATAGACAGGCGAGTATAATAAAATTCCTCAACGAAGAGAAACGTAGCAATGTCAGGCAAGAACCCAAGCTAATAAATGAATAAAAAATGTAATAAAAATGCCTAACAAGTTCCTACTTGTAAAGCTTTCTTGCATGACACATACATGTTTTTAGGTTTTATATATATATATATAAACATTTTACCACTTCTCTTTTAGATGCTCTCTCTGTTAAGAAATTTTAGCAGCTGATTTTTACTAAAGACCTTGACAGGGCTTCCCCCCTTTTCATCATACATGTGCTTTAGTGCTCAGATTTTTATGGTGTTGAGTGTATAAGGAACTCTTTGGCACTAAGGGTCATATAAATTCTCTTTGAAAAGAAACTACTGACTGACTCTTGTACTCTGCCAGTATCATAATGACTTTAACTCATTTAATTAATTTAGTTAAAAGTCACATCTATGTATTCATACATTAATTCATTCATGAATTCTTACAGTCATTCAACAAACAATCCATGTCCTAATTGCTGAAAGTCTATCTTAGAAAATGCTTGTTTTTTCTTTCAAGAAGCTCACATCCTGGGGGCAGAGGGTGCAGGTGAGCGGGAGACATGTTTCTGAAGAGGCAAGATTATATAAACCACGCCCTACTGGTGGTATGCCTATTAGGCCAAAGAAGAAAAGCTGCCTAAATAACTCTGACAGTCTTATCATACAATCAAAATGAGCTGTGTACTCACCAATAAAATATATTCCCTCTACAGCAGGTCCAAAATAGAGTCAGCTAAGCAGAACACAACCCAGGAGAGTTCTTATGGACAGTTATAGTTTCTCAGAACTAGTGGTTTTCGACCCTACTGCCCCAGGTTTTACTCAGCAGACATCAGAGGCCTTATCAGTCCAACATCGGGTCAACACTGTGCCATTTGTTGAAGAGGCATCAGAAACTGACATCAAAATCATTGGGGGTGGGGGTTCTTATTCCAAACACAAATATAAAAACTTCCCTCCTGGAAATTCTGATGTAGTAGGTATAGGGCAAGTCTTGGGAATCTATTTTTTAATGTGATTCCAGATAATTTAGATTATTAGTCAGAAGAGGAAACAGCCTTGAATAAATTCAGAATTTATAGCAACATACATAGGCCTAATCAGCAGGGGTTAGATGTGGAAAGGGGAAAATACATCAATCCTGCTCTAACATGGTCCTCTTACAAAACTTCAGCTTAATCCCCAAACCTGAAGGCCTTAAGCTGTGAGGAAATAACTTTCAAACACTATGGAAGAAAGGAGAAGACAAGTTTTATTTTGTACTACTCATGTTGTTTCCTTTCCAAAGTCTTTCTGCTAACTCAGGTTTCTTTCTGTGATTAATTCCACTGAGAGCTTTTGAACTATCTTGCATGGCTAATTGAATGCTAAATGAAATAATTTATTTGAGGAAGACACCAATGCCTGTCCAGATGTGTGTCATTGGTTCATACGATACTCAAAGACACCCTGATTGCTTTCACCTCTTAGCCTCTGGGCTAACAGGCTGGCTCTGGGAGAGCCCCTCTTGTCCATTGTATCTGATCCTTTCATACGTGGCCCTCATCTTAGGGCCAGTCAGTAGAGGCCTCATACTCAACATTAGAGTTTTCTATTCTTGCTTTGTCTGACAGAGGCTAACAGGGTGGTTATCTACTGAAAAAATAATTTAATAAAACTCAAGCATTTTTTTGAATTTCTTCAACTTTGTGAACTCACTTAAGTAGTAATAGGAACGAGGGCATGCACTGACCTATGGGTCGAGTCTAAAAAGAGAACTAGGAGCCAGACCTTTGAGTCTCAAGCTGTTTCAGAGACCTTCTGCCATAGAGGAGCCTTGCTAGGAGCTTTGTCATCTTCCCTTTCTGGGGCTGCAAAATGTTGTCTTGCCTCCGACCCTCAACCAATGCCTCAGGGAGATTCACAAAATCCCATCACTTTCAGCTATTAAGAGTTGCATGGAGGTGCCTCACTCCACTTTCTGGTGTTTGCCTGCTGACAGCTTTTGAGCCTCACACTGACTCTCCTGTGGTGTCCACTTCTGGGAAAGTCAATAGGGACAGGATTCCCCTTTTGGTTGAAGGGAGGCAGGTTCAAATAAAGCAAACTCTGACCTCATTCCACCTCCTTAGCCCAATACAACCCCAAGCAAGCCTCTATTCCTGGCTCTCTCGAGCCATTTTCAACCAGCTCAAGAGGCCTGTCTTGCTCTCCCCAGAGACCTCAGTTAGGTGAGTGATAAGCCATTTTATACCCTCTCATGGATATGGGCTCTCATCACTCAACATTGCAATCAAATTTGAGGTTAGACCCTACCTGCCTCTACAGGTGACTATGATAAGCATCTAGTCTAATGCAGGTTAAAACCCCAATGTCAGATCTAATTTAAAGTATTCCTTTCCCTAAATCAGTTATGTTTTAGCTCTACAACTCCAAAGTGTGTGTGTGTGTACAACCCATGTGCATATACAGGTGCGTGTCTGTGCTCATTCACTCCTCTTCTGCAGCCCTATTTTGGGATTAGGATTCCCTGGGGGTGGTGGTTTTATGCTGTTGTCATTTTTTCTCCTCTTACAAAGCCTAACTCTACTCATGGCAAGTGCTGGAAGGAGGAATAAGGAAGCAAAGGACAAAGACCTGCTAGTGGCCATTTCCTCTTATTTGACCCTGCTTCTCCAGCTAACACTGCCTGCCTGGCCTCAATGTCATCTGTGTAGTATGTGTTCAAACGATGGCTCTAGCCTGAGGCATACCTAGTTTCTTGGAGGTCCTCCCCACTGAAGGATTCTATTTGTACACCCATTAGCCCTACCCCCAGCAGTAACACATAACTTTCTTGCATTGGGGCCACATTGTTGGGTGGACATCCTCATAGGATGGATACATGAAGGCTCAAGTTGAGCTGCTTAACTGCAGTGCCAGGGAAACACGTGCATCTTTGCCATGCCAAAAGGGTAGGCGTTCTGACTAACCCTTCTCTGTTGGTTATGAATGTGATGCAGTAATTCTCACCAAATATTCCATATGCTTCCCTATACTTCCCAGTCTCTTCTGCAGTTAAGGGGAGGTCTGTGTGACCAGATTTGACCAATGGTCTCCAAATGGAAATTCCATATGCTGTGTCTGGTCAGAGGCAATTTAGAGAGGGTATAAGTTCTCCATACTTTCTCTTCTCTCTTTTCTTTACTGGCTACTGTGAAAGCCAAATGTTGAGACAGAAGCACCACAAGATGGCTTGGTCTGGATTTTCAACTGCCTATGTGAACAGGACCCATCATGTCCTGAAAACTATGTGGACCTTCACCACCCATATTATAAATTGAATGTAAACAAGAAGTAACTTTTGCTGTTTAAATCATTGAGATTTTAAAGCTACTTTCTCACCACAGCAAAACTCACCTTCCCATCTATCTATCTGTGTACTTATCTGTCACTCAACTAGGTATTTATATGTAAGTATTTTTCCTACAGATACTTATGATCTGAATTTATATCAATACATACATATTATATGTGACTATTTGGAAGAAATATGTTATTATCTATTATTCATAATTATTTTATTTGTATGTTATATAAATAATAAATAAATGTTTTATAAACTATGCAATATATTCTGTCAGTATATGACTACTACTATAATTAATGTAATTGTTATTAGTAAAACAAATAATAAATAAAATAGCTTTAAATAAGCCCTGTCTGAAGAAATGATGGGCATAATCACTGTAGAAAATAAGCAAATCAGTAATTAGTACAAGACTGTCATACCCACTGGGAAATAACAATCAGAGAATATGCCAAAAAGTGATTCACTGCATAATTAGATCATAAACAGCACACAAGATAATTTTTAAAACTTGAAAAAGAGAGATGAACATGTAAAAATGAAGAAGATAAAATATAACAGCCCAAGGGGTAAAAGTCCTGGTTAGCAGCTGAACTGTCACAAAGCTGGTATAATTTACTATGCAAGAGAAGCTTCCTTATTCTTCATGTTAGAATGGGGCCCAGAGTTGTGTGAAATTCGGCTTCCTGACTCAAATAAATGCGTCTGCAGTAGAGTGCAGAGAACACCAGCCCCTCCTATCCCTGCTTTATACTCTATTAAATACTGGAGAAGGGAATAATCCACCAGCATTCATTTAGAATAGCATTCATTTTAACGTGGATTTCTTTGTGAAGCTGCCATCAAGAACTAGGAAGGCTGAGATTTTTACCCTACTTGCAGTCTAAGAAGTTATTGTACCACAGTTTCATTGAAGATGGCAGAAGACACAAGGCTCTTAGGTCATAAGTGAAGGATAGTTTATAACTCAAAGCAAAAGCAGTAGCCAGAATATCAGTATTTTTACAGTAGTTCAGTGAACACAAATTCCCAAAGGGTGACATTAAGAAGGCCAGATGACACCTGTGTACACAGAGGGTTGAATAACAAATAGGGAACCCAGAGCTCAAAAAACTTGAATCTTTTATATTGAGAAGTAAGCATGCCTGCCCTTGGCTCCAGATGGAGAAATTATCCCCACCTACAAAGGCTCTTCTCTCTATAAATATCCTTGAGAAGACAACCTGAAACAAAGGGAAGTTAGTGCCTTGTTTGTAAGATGTGCAGAAACACAACAGACCCATGGAGTCTCCCAAAAGTTGCTTAGAAAAATAAAAAAGTCTAAAAAGTTATGTGAAGCAAAAAATAATACAAGCATGTGGGCTGTGTCTCAAGTAGTATACCAAGACATGATTAGACAAGATGGTAATATATGAGGCCTTTGAATGTTGCTATAGTGATTGAAACTTAAATGCTTTGGACAGGTAGATTGGGAAAAAGTGTTAATGCCTCCTCCACTACCCAAATATTTTCACACAAACAATAGAATATAAGTTTTTGATAATTATATCTGTCTTACTCCCTACAATATCCCCAAGTTTCTAAACAAGTGCCCAACAGATAGTACATATTCAATAAATGTTTACCAATGAATGAATGAATAAATGAAGGTGGCCTCATGACCTTGCTGCAAGTGTATTGGCTGCAACATTTTCTCGGATTGAATCATGATCGCAATAAGTTTTCTCTGATTAATTCATGGATTATGTGAAATACAGCTTAAGAATGCCATGTTTCTGTGTAGGTGTTGAGAATTTAAAAAGAGTGCTTTCTTTTTATATGTGTATGGTTTTCCTTAAAAAAGTGTGCATTTTATTTTCTTTAATATAAGTAATGCAAGCTTTCTATATTTGCCCCCGATTATGAACTGATGATACTAAGAAAGGGAAAAGAAGTAAAAGAGAATGGAAAAAATTATATGTATTGCCTGTGCATTATAGAAATGAGACATTGAGGTTATAGCTAACCTTCTCTAAAGATACCCAGGAGATGATGTGCATGTGTACATGGTGGGTGGAGAGGAGAAAGCTAAAGAAGAGACACTTCCTTAAACTGCCATCAGGTGGTACCATCAGCCCTGCACAGCCCTGTCACCTTGAGAATGGCTGTAAATGGAGAGGAGGGACAGTACCTAGAGCAGGCTGACAAGAGAGGGAGGAAAAACTCAATTCACGGTCATACAGTTTACTCTCTGATGTTCTCACTTCGGATAATTCCCTTACAGCTAGAGAAGAGATGCCAATTTGCTGCCAAAATCAGTAAATACCAACTCAGGATTTGCTGTTTGAGATTTATCACAGTTTCCCAAGAGCCAAACTGTAGGAATATTGTGTAACAACATGCCAGCTAAATTAAGAATAAATGAAAAAGAAAAGAATGATTAAAATTGATCATAAGACTTTTCTTTGTTCTTTGTTGGTTGTTTGCTTTGTATTAATGATAACCATATCTAAGATAATAAGAAAAATGCAGTTGACCCTTGAACAGCAGGGGTTTAAACCTCATGGGTTGACTTAATGCTTGGATTTTCTCCTGCCTCTGCCACCCCTAAGAGAAAGACTGACCCCTTTTCTTCCTCCTCCTCAGCCTATGCAGTGTGAAGATGACAAGGATGAAGACTTCCATGGAGATCCACTTCTACCTAATCAATAGTAAACATAATTAAAAGCAAATAGTAAATATATCTTATAACTTTCCTATAAAATTTTCTTTTCTCTAGTTTAGTTTATTGTAAGGATACGGTATATAATACATATACATACAAAGTATGTGTTAATCAGCTCTTTATGTTATCAGTAAGGTCAACAGTGGGCCATCAGTCATTAAGTTTTGGAAAAGTCAAAAATTACACACAGACAAAGACACTTGCAATAGACTGTTCATTGCAGCTCAATTTGCAATTGACAAAATGTGGAAACAGCCTAAATGCCCACCAACCCAGGAATGGATTAATAAGCTGGGGTATGTATACGCCACGAAATACTATTCAGCCACTAAAAAAAATGGAGACTTTACATCCTTTGTATTAACTTGGATGAATATGGAACACATTATTCTTAGTAAATTATCACAAAAATGGAGAAATAAGAATCCTATGTACTCAATTCTGATATGAGGACAATTAAGGTCCTAGTACACAGTGGGGCATGGGGGAAGGGAAGAGCTGAGAAAGGGAAGGAGGGAGAAGGTGGGGGTCAAGGGATGTGGTACACCTTTGGGGGTGGGACACAAATACAAGATGGTTGTTATCTAACAAAAGAAATTACACACAGATTTTGGGGTCAACACCCAAACCTGAATGTTGTTCAAGGACCAATTATAGTTTAACAGGTGTCTTTTTTTTTTTTCTTTGAGACAAAGTCTCACTCTGTTGTCCTGGACAGAGTGCCAGGGACTCATATTTCACAGCAACCTCAAACTCTTGGGCTCAAGAGATCCTCTTGCCTCAACCTCCCAAGTAGCTTGGACTATAGGTGCCTGCCACAATGCCTGTCTAGATTTTCTATTTTTACTAGAAATGGGGTCTTGCTGTTGCTCAAGCTGGTCTCGAGCTCAAGCAATCCATCTGCCTCATTTAGTAGTTGTAGGCAGAAAGTGCAGCTACATTTAAACAGTGTCCAATCTCAAGTTCTGCAAGTTATATTGATGTAACATATAAAGAGTAGCTTTAGGTAGGTAGGTAGTTTGAGCAATATAATTAAGAGAACAATATGTATATATTCTTACACACTTAGATAGCTAAATACATAATGCATGCAAACATGCACAGTGATATACCTGTATGGCCAGTTTTCTTTTCTGAAATATTAATAAAAAACTATTAGTAGTGGCTTCTTCTAGAAGACTCAAATGGGAGGAGGACTTTTCCTTTTCATAGCATGCTTTTCTTTATTCTTTGAATATTTAAATCTTTGCTTTATAGAATTGCTTTTTAAAATGTATTACTAACTCTAGTAAGATTAGCCCACATCAC